>JAVSCE010009439.1:0-36395 GCA_032199065.1 Smutsia gigantea | reverse complement strand
TAAATTTATATTACCTTCAAATATCATAGCTCATCTCTCCAAGAAGATCTAAATCTCTTAGAAGGCGTTACAAAAATGTGTTTTCTAATTCTTATGCCCATTCAGAATGTAAGGGTATGTGTCCATTCATATTTATTGTTTGATGCATAACTTTTCCAAAGATAAAAAGAATATCTTTACAGATTGTCAATTTTTAGAATAAATAGTAAAAATTTTTAATTGAACCCTTGATATGTGTCAACACTGTTCTAGACGCTTTATGCATATTAACCCATTTAATGCTCCTAAAACTTCAAGAGGTTGTAGTGACTTCCTATTCCAGAATAAGATGGTGTAGACCAAACAATTTTATAATCTCTCTCACCATACGCACTTAAAAACCATGGATATTTTACATAAAACAAATATATGAAGATTCTGAAAGGTAGAGAGGAAAAGGAGACTGGCTAGAGATCTTTGGATCTAAGGAACTGGCACAGTGTTGATTTCCAGGGTTGTGTTGTTGTGTTTTTTTTTGTTTTTTTTTGTTTTTTTTGCCTCATATAACCTAGAAAAGATTCTAGATGTTGTAATTCTGGAAAGGCCAACAAATACAGAGAAAAAGAGCCCCAAGAAGAACCTGTTCTCTCCAGCCAAAGGACCAGAAAAGGAACAACCTAGGAAGACAAAAAAGTTATAGAAAGAAACCATTATACTTCTGAAAAACACCTTGGGAAACTGTGGCCCAACTCCCACCCCACCATCAAGGCCAAAGGGAAAACTTAGATTTTTACCCTCAACAGGATATAATACATCCTCCTTCCCTCACCTTTTTCCCTGTTGGGGTGGTGTCAGAGAAGGCAAAGTGATGTGGTGAAACTTTCAGCCCTGCTTAGCAACGATGAAGCACCTCCCTCCATGTAATCCCTCCCAATATCAGGGGAGGCCACATAGCAAGCAATAATGAAGTACTGCACCCTTTCTCAGTCCAGATGTTGTTAGTGGAAGCCTAGTGAAGAGTTGTACTCCCACCTTGCCCAGGAATAATGAAGAGTCCCTTCTTCCCTCATGTCAGTGGAAGCTGTGTTGGAAACTTAGCCTTTCACCCTACATGACAGTAACACATCAACACCCACTTCTTCCCATGCATGAACAGTGTCGATGGAAGGCAAGTATAAAAGATGAAATAAGATCCAGTTTCATAATATAATACCCAAAATGTCCAGGTATCAATAAGAAATATCACTTAGATTGAGTACTAGGAAAATAAAAACTTGAATAAAAAAGAAAACAAATACATAGATGAGAGAAATGCTAGAATTATTGGATGCATTTAAAACAAACATAAAATACTTCAATGACAAGTTATAAATATAGTAATATTTACATTATGAAATCTTAAAAGAGAAAGAAAGAGGGTGGGGCTGAAATGGTACACAATGAGATAATGGCTGAAAATTTCTTAAATTTGCAAACCTACAGATTAGAGTTGAATGAAGCCCAAACTGGATACAGTCAAAAAAATATAATCCAAGACACATGTGGGGTAAATGGCATAATTTCCAGAATCTCCTGTCTGGCCTTAGTACATTTACATATCAATAGGTGTTTACCACTGCAGCCTCCCACAGACTCTGGGGCAAGGGATGAAGAGAAAATGGCCATTCTCTCCTCCCCTCTGTTCCTGGTACCTAATTGTTATGGTGCCTTCCAGTCACCAAGGACCTGCCAATGAAGTTCCTCCCTGAAGGAGTGGGCAGGGAAGGAGAGAGCATGCCATGGCTGCAGGGAAATGGAACACAGAGTGCACTTTTGCTATTGGGGACCAGGGAGAAAGGACTTTGGGGGCATGAGCCCTGGCTGGAGTAGTCAGACAAAGTTGTGTCTGGCCACTGAATTCGAGCAAGCTGTGAGCAACAAAAAGTTTCTCCCAACCTGCCCTTCCCCTTGCCTTACTTTGATTTCACCAGAATCATAAGAGACTTTGTGTGGGGGATCCTCTTCCCCCTCAGAGCTACAAAACATAATGAAACTTTTAAAAACTAAAAATAAAGAGAAAAATCTTGAAAGGAACAAGAGAGAAATGATATTTTACCTGTAGTAAAAACAATTCAAGTGATAGCATATTTCTTATCTGACTCTATGGAGGCCAGAATGTATACAATATTTTTCAAGGGCTGAAAGAAAGTACTTGTCAGCCAAGAATTCTATATTGAGCAAAAGTATCCTCAATACTGATGGAAAATAAAGACAAATCTCAGATAAAAGGAAAATTAAGAGAATGTGTTGCCAGCAGACCTACTTCTAAAGGCACCACTGAAGGACATGCTTGAAACAGAAGAAATGATAAAGGAACCTTGGGACATGAGGAAGGGAGAAAGAACAACAGAAAGAGTAAAAATGTGAGTAAATGAAGTAGACTTTCCTTCTCTTGCATCTTATAAATTATGTCTTATGGTTGAAGCAAACATTATAACACTGTCTGATGTGGTTCTAAAAGTATTAGAGTAAATATTTAAATCATTTATATTATAAGTGAAGGAGGGTAAAGCAGAATGTAGGCAAGCAACTGTTCTATACTTCACTCAAACTGATAAAATGCCAATACCAGTAACTATATTATGTATGCATATTTTAGTACCTAGAACAGCTCCTATGAAAACTATACAAAAAAATACACTAAAATATGAGAGCTAAATCAAAATGGGGTTCAAAATATAAGTAAGCCAGAGGAATGTGAGAAAAATAGAACAGAAATAAACAATAGAATATATAGAAAACAAAAATAAATTGGACATTTAAGATCTAATATATCAATAATTACATTTAATGTAAATTATCTAGGTACAACAATTAAAATGCAGAGATTGGCAGAATGAATAAGAAAACATAACCCAACTATATGTTGGTTATAAAAATTCACCTCAAGTATAACAATATAAGTTGATGCTATAGACTGAATGTCTGTGTCTCCCCAAAATTCATGTGTTGAACTCTAATCCCCAATGTGAGGGTATTTGGAAGTGATTACATCATAAGGGTAGTGCCCTCACTTGTGGGATTAATGCCCTTATAAAAGACAACCAAATAAAATAAAAAGAGGGAAAAAAAAGAAAACAAAAGAAAAAACAAAAAGAAAAAAATACCAAAAAAAAAAAATAAAGACAACGAAGGGAGCTTCCCCATCCCTTCTGCCATGTGAAGATACAGCAAGAAGATGAATAAGGAAGCAAGCTCTCATCAGAAACCAGATCTACCTGTGCTTAATCTTGGACTTCCCAGCCTACAGAATTTTGAGAAGTAAATGTCTCTTGCTTAAGCACCCCATCTATGGTATTTTTTTTAAAGCATACCAAACAGACTAAGACAGTTGATTAAGAGCAAAATACTAGGAAAAATATATGCTATTCAAGCACTAATCAAAAGACAGCTGTAGTAGCTTTATTAATAGGCAACAAAATAGATTTCAGAACAAAGAACATTAGGAAAGACACAGAGCAACATCATATAATGATAAAAGGCTCAATCCACAAAGAAGACAAAACAAACCTAAACGTATATGCACAAAACATCAGAACTGCAAAACATGTGAAACAATAAATGTTAGAGATGAAAGAAGAAACAGAAAAATCCGCTAACATAGTTGGATAATTCTTCACATATCTCTCAGAAATTGATAGAACAACTAGACAGAAAGTCAGCAAGGAGGCAGAACTGAAAAACATTCAAAAACAAATAAAAACATATTTCTAATTGAAATATGTAGAATTCCCCATCTGATGACATCAAAATACACATTTTTTTCAAGCACCCATGGAACATTCTCCAAGAAAGTCCATAACCTGGACCATAAAATAAATCTGAACAAATTTAACATAACTGAAATCATACCATGTATGTAGAAATCATTAACAGAAATATGACAGGAAAATAAGTGTCAAACAAATAATTGGCAAATATAAAAAACACTTCTAAACAATCAAAGTTTCGAAGATGAATTCTTAAGAGACATCAAAATTGCTTTCAACTCCATGACAACAAAATTGCAATGTATCAAAAATTTTGGAACACAGCAAAAGTAGTACTAAGAGGGGAATTTATATCACAAATATTTACATTTTAAAAGGGTAATAATCACAAATCATAAACTGCCACCTTAAGAAACAAGAGTTAAATAAATAAATAAACCTAAAGCAAAAAGAAGGAAAAACAAATAGAAGAGCAAAAATCAATGAAATTTAAAAGAATGTTCTCTTTGACTCTCTTCTGTTATATATATATCCTCTATTAAGGAGATCTCAGCAACTAATTTACTGTCAAATATCACATTTATACAGATCACAGCTCCTGGCATGCATTGTAGCTACTGGCACTGATTGTAGCAGCCAGCATGAGTTGCAGCTGCCAGTGTGGATTGAGCAGCTGGTGCAAACCCCCAGTGGCTGGTGCCATTTGCAGTGGCTTGTACTGATTCTGGCCGTCATCACAGATTCTGTTTGCATGAGTGACCCACAGGAGCCAGCATGGAGCTCAGCACCCAGCCTGGATCACAGCAGTTGATGTGAACAGTAGCAGCTGGTGTTGATCACAACAGCCAGTGTGGTCCACAGGAGCCACTGCTGCCCACAGCATCTGGCATAGCTCCCAGCAGCCAGGAAGGATCTCAGCAGACTGTATGGTTATCAGCAGACAGTGCAGTTCTCAGAAAATGATTTGAACCTCAGCAGCCAGTGAGGCTCTAAGCAACTTATCTTTGAGAAGAATGTCAAGAACACCCAATGGGGAAGGTATAGTCTTTTTAACAAATGGTGTTGGGGAAAACTCAATATTAACATGCAGAAAAATGAAATGGAACCGTATCTTACATACACAAGTATCAACTCAAAATGGATAGATGACTTGAATGTTCGATATGACGCTGTAAAACTCCTGGAGTAACACACAGGGAAAAGGCTTCATGAAATTGGTTTTGGCAACGATTTTATGGAAATGACACCAAAAACACACGCAACAAAACCAAATATAAAACGAATCACCTTTTTGCATAATGGGCTAAACACTTGAACGTTTCTCCAAAGATGACATACAAATGATCAACAGGTATAAGAAAAAATACAGACTGTCACTAATCCTCAGAGAAGTGCAAATCAAAATCACAATGAGATTATTACCTCATACCTTTTAGGATGGCCATTACCAAAAAAAAAAAAACCACAAAAGGTAACAAATGTTGGTAAGGGTGTGGAGAAATTTGAACCATTGTACACTGTTGGTGGGAATGCAAAACAGTGCAACCTTTATGCAGTACAATATGGAAGTTCCTCAAAAAATTAAAAATAGGACTACTACAAGATCAAGCAATCCCACTTCCAGATATGTATCCAAAACAATCGAAATCAGAATCTCAAAGAGATATCTGTATTCCCATGTTCCCTGCAGAATTATTCATAATAGGCAAGATGTGGAAACAACCTAAATGTCCATCTTAATTACCTATCCATGAAGATGAATGAATAAAGGAAAGTTTGTATATACATAAAATGGAATACTATTCAGTCTTTAAAAAGAAGGAAATTGTGCCATACATGACCACATGGATGAAAATGGAGGATGTTATGCTAAATGAAACAAGTCAAAGAAAGACAAATACTGCATGATTCTACTTATATCAGGTATCTAAAATAGACAAACTCATAGAATACAAGAACGGAATGGTAGTTTTCAGGACTTGAAAGGAGAAGGAAATGTAGAGTTACTAATCAGTACATGTAAACTTTCATTTGAATAAGATGAATAAGCTTTAGAGATCTGCTGTATAATATTGTACCTATAGTCAATAAAAACATGTTCACCTCAAAATTTGTTAGATCTTATGTTAAGTATTCTTAACACATTAAATAAACTTTTTGATAGAAAGAATTGATAAGCTGGACTTCATTAAAATTAAAAAACTCCTGCACTGCAATACACACCGTCAAGAGAATAAAATGTAAGCTACTGACTGGGGCAAAATATTTGCAAAAGACATATCTGATAAAGGACTGTTATACAAAATACACTAAAAGGACTTAAAACTAAAGAACAGGAAAACAAACAACCTTATTAAAAGAACAGCCAACTATCTGGACAGACACCTCACCAAAGAAGACACACAGAAGTCAAATATATGAAAAATTCTCCATATCATATGTCATCAGGGAAATGCAAATTAAAACAATAGTAAGATACCACTACATACCTATTAAAATTCCCCAAATCCTGAATACTGACAACACCAAATGCTGGTGAGGATATGAAGCAACAAAAACTTTCATTCATGCTGGGAAGAATGTACATAGTACAGTCATATTGGAAGATAATTAGTAGTGCCTTACAAGACTAAACATACCCTTACCATATAATCCAGTAATCATGTTCCTTGATATTTACCTCCAAATTTCAAAAGCTTTTGTGAGCACAAAAACATGCCCACTAATATTTATAGTGGTTTTATTCATAATTGCCAAAGTTTGGAAGCAACCAAGATATCCTGCAGTAGGTGAATGGATAAATAGACTGAGGTACAACATGACAATGGAATATTATACAGCTATGACTCCATGAAAACCCATGGAAGAAACTTAAATGCATATTACTAAGGAAAAGAAGGTAATTTGCAAGGGCTATATACTGTATGATTTCAACTATATGCCATTCTGGAAAAGGCAAAACTATGGCAAAAATAAAAATATTGGTGGTTGCCAGCATTTATGTGGGATGATGGATGAATAGACAGAGTACAGAAGATTTTGGGAGCAGTGAAACTACTCTGTATGATACTATAATAGTGAACACATGTCATTACACATTTTTACAAACCTATAGAACATACAACATCAAGAGTGAACCCCAATGCAAACTACTGAGTTTGGGTGTAAGAAGTGTCAATGTAGGTTGATTAGTTGTAGCAAATGTACTACTCTATAGGGGATGTTGGTAATAGAGGAGACTACACATGTGAAGAAAGGCATTTTTTTTTGTACTTCTTCTTCTCCACTTGCTGTGAACCTAAAACTATTTTAAAAAATAAAGTCTAATAAAAATTTTAAAGTTAATCAAGAGCCAACTATGTAGTAAAACAAAACATAGGGAAACTCATAGTAAGTACAGCATATTTACATAAAGAAATATTGAAATAGCTTATTCAAAATTAATGTTTCTGCTACCACCAAAAATGTTCATAATGTTAGACTAAAAATTTAGCTGTCTTAAGCTATTTGTGAAGAGACCAATAGTGGCCCCATTGTAGTATCTGTCAAAATATGTTGCTTTTTGCAATACAGGGTAGCTTTAGAATATTTTTACTCTACATAATTCACTTTGCATAATATTCAAATTAGGAACATTCAAATGACAAGTATAAATAAGGCAACCTTAAAATGTCATTTTCTTATGTTAAAAGTGTTTCCTTTACATAGCTAAGTCTCAAACTTTTTATTCCTATCAATCAGGTAATCAAGATACATTCTTTAAATATATGTTTAAGGAAGCATGGGAGACAAAAACCTGGAAATAAATATGACAGTGTGTATACTATGCCACCCTAGGTGTTTAAATTGATTGTGTGTGTGTGTGCATATTTTTAAAAGACATGCGTACATAGCACATGATATATTAATTTATATACTTGCCTATGCACCAAGTATCAGTATCTCTGGCAAAAAACACAGGTAAAGGAAGTACTGTTTGCTGACCTTCTGGGTTTGAAAATTTCTGGGGCTAGGAGAAGGGTGGAGGTTGGAAAAGAAATTTACACTTCATTTTGAAGCTCTTTGCAATATTTAATTTTCTTTTACAAATATGTATGTAGTAACTACTGAAATAATATGAAAACTAAATAATTTTATCCAAAACGCTTGTCTTTAAGATTATAATTGACTTTCCAAGACAAAAAAATGCATGAAAAGTTTAGAAGAAACCTCTACCTCCAAAATTATAAAAACATGAGAAAAGTACAAATGACATATAAGGAAAGCATGTGATTATAAAATGAGTGGCTCTGATGGAAAGTGCTCTAAGGATCTACAAAAGGAATAGCTGAAGCAACCCAGGCAATTTTCATAAATGAAATGGGATTTCAATTTTCATAGTTTATAGTAATAAAGACAAATTTTGCATGCAAAGAGAGTGGATTTTCCAACATTCTACTTCAGAATGTTGTTCAGAACGTTTGTTCAGAAGAGTTGAACTCACTTTCACTTTGTCAGAATCTACTGTGATTTTCTTTCATTAACATTTAGTTGTTCTCGGAATTATCAAGTTTATGTTTATCTAACTTGTATTGGCCATACATGTCTGAAGTAATTAAAATGTCTTGTTCATTTTAGTATTTTCATTATATTTACTTATTTTAATTAAACTTGCTTACTTAGATTGAAGTCAATTTTTCTCTTCAACAGTGAACTAGATTTAACTTCATTGTACAAGTAATTTTAATTTCTGCAACTTGGAAGAAACAGGGAAATTAGTTCTTGTCTTCAAAATTTTGAAATTTCAACTTTTTCTGGTTTGATATAGACAGGGTTTTAATGATTTAAAAAAAGAAAATAAAGAGACCCATCCTGTATTCTCTTTCTTCTCCTCCCCTTCTTTTTTTAAATAGCTTTATTTTTTTTTTCAAATATGCACAGTTTGGATGTTAGTTTACCATTAATGAACAAACTCACTTAATGAGTAAGCTGGGATTCATTAACATTAAAATCTTCTGCCTTCTGAAAGTCAGTATCAAGAGAATTAGAAAACAAGCCACAGACTGGAAGAAAATATTTGCAAAAGATACATCTGATAAAGAATTGTTATCCCAAGTATGCAGAGATCTCATAAAACAATAAGATAAACAGCCTAATTAAAAAATGAGCAAAGGATCTTAATAGATACCTCACCAAAGAAGTTGTATAGATGGCACACAAGCATATTAAAAGATCATCCACATCACATCACCAGGGTATTGCAAATTGACAACAGTGAGCTACCACTAAACATCTATGAGAATGGTCCAAATCTGGAACACTGACAGCATCAAATGCTGGCAAGGATATGTTGCAACAGGAACTTTCATATATTGTTGGTGGGAATGCACTCTGATATAGCCACTTTGGAAGAGAGTTTGGCAGTTTCTTATGAAACTAAACATACTCCACCATAGGATCCAGCAAGTGAGCTCCTTACTATCTCCTCAAAGGAGTTAAAAACTTATGTTCACAAATTCTCAATCATAATATAAGTTGATCATGGGAATGGTGGTACAGCATGGAGAACATAGCCAATTACTATGTACCATCTTTCTATATTGACAGTAACTGCAGTAGTTTGGGTGAGGATTTAATAATGTGGGTAACTGGTGAACCACTATGTTGTATACATGAATCTAATATAAGATTGTATATCAATGATACTCCAATAAAAAATTAATAAACATGGTTAAAAGGATAAAAAGAGCTTATGCTCACATAAAAATCTGCACATGGATGTTTATAGCAGAAAACAAACAACAAACAAACACCAACCTTCCCAACATGGAAGCAACCAAGATACCCTTCAGTAGATGAATATAGAAATGAACTGTTTATCCAGACAATGGTATATCCAGGCAATGAAATATTATTTAGTGCTAAAAAGTAATAAGCTATCAAGCCATGTGAAGACATGGACGATCCTTAAATGTTTCTTGCCTATGTCTGTCAAAGGATGAATGGATAAGGAAAATGTGATATATATTCATCTAAAAAAAAGGAAAAAAATCCTGCCATTTGTGACATGGATGAACCTGGAGGACATTATGCTAAATGAAATAAACCAGATGAAGGAAGACAAATACTGAATGATCTCAATTATATGTGGAATTTAAAGTAGTCAAATGCATAGAGCTAGAGACTAAAGTGGTGGATTCCAGGGACTGGGGGTAGGGAGTAATAGGAAGTTGTTTTTAACAGTACAAAATTTCAATTATGCAAGATGTACAAGCTCTGGAAATCCACTCTATATCACAGTACCTATAGGTAACAAATCAGTATTGTACACTTAAGAATTTGTCAAATACTTTGTTGTGCAGGATATGGGGCTTGTGTGCTCTTGATTTGGGGCTGAAAATAAACATTTCCATTAGAATATTTTGCTTTATGGTACCATTACTTTAAGTAAATATATACAGCCTAGAAGTGCCATAAGAGAGGTATGTATGTAGAACATGCTGTAGGAGTTTAAAGTAAGGTCAGAAGTAGCTGGATAATGAGCTCTGCCTCACCAGGCCCTACTGGGCTGAAAGGTCAGACCCACATGGGACCCGCTTTTGTATCTTGAGCAGTTACTGACACAGTGCCTTGTACAAAGTAAATGCTTAATATATCCACTGTCACATGGGTGTTGAGTGAATCATGAGTTCCTTGACAAGGCCCATGGAGAATCATGAGAAAACATGAGAGAGAAACAGGAGAAAATGTTTATATATCCATTGAGCAATTCCAGGCTCCCTCCTTGACCTAGCAGGATAATATTTAAAAACAATTTTTCATAAAGGCAGACCTCTTGTTAAGTCTTCTTAGCAAACACACACAAAGGGACAAGAACAAATTGCTGGAGGTGATGGATGTGTTTATTAACTTGATTGTGGTAATGGTTTCATAGGTGTACACATATTTCCAAGCTAATTTAGTTGTTACATAAAATATGTCCACATTTTTCTCTGTATAATAATTAAGCCTCAGTAAAGCTGTTTAAAAACAAAAGAAGAGCCACTGAATGGGATAAAATAATTGCAAAATACATGTCTGATAAATGACCTGTATTTGAAATATACAAAGAACTCTTATAACTCCACAACATAACCCAATTCAAAAGTGGACCAAAAGTCTGAATGGACAGTACATCAAAGAAGATATACAGATGGAAAACAAGCATATTAAAACATACTAAATAAACATCATGTATCACAAGGGAATTGCAAATCAAAACAAAAATCCTATACCACTATGTATCTATGAGAAATGCTGAATTCCAAATACTGATAACACCAATTGTGGGTGAGTATGAGGAACAACAGAAACTCTCATTGCTGGTGGGAATGCAAAGTGGTACAGTCACTTTGGAAGACAGTTTGGCAGTTTCTTACAAAGCTACACATAGTCTTACTGTTCAATCTAGCAATTGTGCTCCTAGGTATTTATCCAAATGTGATGAAAACACATCAACACAAAATCTACACATAAAGCTGAGAGCAGCTTTATACATAATTGCCAAAACATAGAAGCCATCAATGTGCTTCAGTAATTGAATGGTTAAACACATTGTGGTAGATACCTAAATTAAATATTATTAAGCTGGTAGAAATAAATAAGATGTCAAGCTACAAAAAGATGGAAAAACTGTAAATGAATATTGCTAAATGAAAGAAGCCAGTCTGAAAATGGTACATACTGAATGATTCCAACTATATGACAATCTGGAAAAGGCAACACTGTAGAGACAGTGAAAAGATCCATAGTTGCTAGGGGTTTATGTTTGTGAGAAAGAGAGGCAGGGATGAACTGGTGGAGCACAGGGGATTTTTAGGGTGGTAAAACATTTCTATAGGATAGATCCATGACATTATGCACTTACCAGAATCCATAGAACTTTCAAAAACAAAGAGTGAACCCTAATGAGAGCTATGAACCTTAGTTAATAATAATGTATCAATATTGGCTTGTTAATCGTAACACATATATCACATCAATGCAATATGCTAATAATAGGGTGAACTGTGGGGGAAAAGGGAGTATAAAGGGAGCTATTGCAACTTCCTGCTCAAATTTTCTATAAACTTATAACTGCTCTGAACAATTAAGTCTTTTAATTTTGAATAACGGCCTTTCTGAAAAGTAAATATGAATGAAACAGAAAACAATAACAATATTAAACATAACAGCATGAAAAAATGTTTTTGCTTCAAATTTCTTTCCTTCCACTCCCTTCTTTGTCTGAAAGGAATTGGTGAAAGCATACAACTCTTATTATAAAATATTTTAATAGTGAAATTTCTGAAATATGGGTAACTAATGTTATTAGGTAATCCTTTAAGCAATACAATGTACCTATGTGTGCCTCTCATCCTACAATGATTTATTACTGTTAATTTTCATTTTGTTTTCACATATGTGAATGATGAAGCCCCTTGTTTGCAAGCCTTACAGCTGAAACTGTATTAATCCAATGAATTTGTTAAATTCATTTTTATTCAGTAGAAAAAATATGTAGTGAATAAAACAAAAAGTTTCCTTAAGGCATACATCTTTCAACTTAAAGGCATTTCATTCAGGCCCTTTTAATGAAAGAAGTATTTTGTTAATATAATTACCATTGTACTCCATTAGAAGATTGAATTATGTTATCTCCTTAAAGTGCACTTGTCATCTATAAATAATTTACTAAGGTGCTTAAAAGCATGGAGGCTTTAATTAGATAGGCTGTGTTCAAATCCTGCTTCTGTCACTCATCAGTTGTGTGGCCTAGAGCAAATTGTTTCACCTTCTTTAAATCTCGGCACCTGTATGTGAAATCAGGAATGCATTAGTAAATTTCAGGACAATTCACTGAAAGCATTTATCATATTGTCTAGTACATATTAAGTACTCAAGTACAATTATTATCCAGTTATTGCATGATACTGAGGGATAATAAACTTAACTGGTGGATTCATTCATCTTCTGATAAAAATTATTGTATTCTGCACTCTAAGGCTCCACTTTAATAACTAAGTGGTATGTACACTTGTATGAAATATTGTTTTAGTAAAATGGCTTATTTTTTCAGTTCTGTATGGTGAACAAATGTAACCATTGCAATTGAATGTCTCTTCTACATTTTTCAGAGGTTAAGAGAAGAAAGACTTGGAAGCAGACATCAAGCAGTACGCTTGAAAAGTGTTGGCATCCTGGAGAATGAGAAAGGCAACAGAAGCATGCGAATGCACTAAGAAAAGTTATCGGTGAGTTGAAATATAAATTATTTTTTTCCCTGAGACCTTGGTGTTTTTCTAATTTTGTTCACAATCTAAGTGAGAAATATATCCCAGCTTCCCTAATCTTCTTGTTATTCTTTTCTTCCCACTTTTACCTGTGAATATCTTTTGTTACTGCTAGTAAAGAGCTTAAAATTACACAACACTAAAGTAGGGTACTTTAACCAATGAACCAAGTCAGATAAATCTTTTCATTATAAAAACAACTAAATCTATATAATATCTACCCCTATAGCAGGAGTTCTCCTTGTATCTTTCAAGTTATAGTTTTTGAAGGAAAACAGTCATTGGCTCCCAGCCCATGATTGCTTAGGTTTGGAGGTTAGAAAACTTTTGGGCATGGGTATCTAAGCCAAAGTGTGTAAACCAGCATCTTTTCCCACAAATGTACCTCTTGAATATCGCAGGTCTTTTTTTAAATAATTAAATTAATAAAAGAATAAAATATCTCCTCAAACCCAGGGCTCCTTAACCAATATTAAAGCCAATGAAAAACACTAATATCTGAAAACTGAGGTCAGGAAAAAATGTTCAAAGGAATTCACTGATATATTCCATTGTTCTCACTTTTGAAATACAAATAGAGTTCTCAGCTAATTGGTAATCAGTTACAGTTAAGCTGTTAAAATATTTAGGCCATAATTTGTAATGCAGAGAACAAAAGTCCTAAAATGATCTCTTTAAAAACTTTTAAATATATACTATTTACAGAAAATGTACAGATTTGAAACCTTGACAGTGAAATAAAGTGAAGAAGATCATATTATCCACTATTTCAACACATTTACTGCTTGGTTGTACAACAGTAGCAATACATCCAACAGGTATGAGTGACACTGAACTTTATTTTTAAACCAAAAGGAGCTTAAAGAGCTGAATTATTTGTACAGTTCATGGGAAATTAACCTTATAGATCTTATTTTAATATGTTAATATGCTCTTTGCACATGATTATAAAATTCTTACAATAGATTAGATCATGAAAAGTTATTCTGTATTAATAATAACTATTTCAGATTTTTATTCTTTATTAGTGGTCTTATCATCAATACTAATAACAAGTGTAAAGATGGTTATTGCTACCTGCATATAGCTAATCCTTAATCATGACAACTTATTAGGGGTGAACAATTTTTATTACTGGACAGAATCAGTGAGTTTTAAAATTTCAACTTGGAAAAACTTCTACTTTGCTGAATGTTATTATACATCAACAAAAAGAAACCTATCTGGTATGATTGCTTTTAAAGAAAATTTAATATGAGGAAAAATGAGATATTGAAAATATTTGTATTTAAGATTTGATTCATGTACAGATGGTTGAATTAATATTATATTTTTCATGTCATTTGAAGTCCTTAAGAGATTAATAGGATAGTACACTTATCAAAGAGCTTTTGTGAAGTTGGTTACTTTAAAATAAATGGTGGAAAGAAAATATTTCAATGGTTGTAGAAATATATCTTCTAATCTTCTTAGAAACTCTTTCCTTTAGCTGATCCCTTCATTTGTCCTTTTAAGAAATTACAACATTGTTAATCATATCAATATACTTTGCCATGCATTAACCTTATAATAATCTGTTAATATTTCCAGGATTTTCTTTTACTTATAAAAAATACAAAACATAAGAATAATATTAGAATATTATTAAAATAGTAAATGTGCAAAACAAACAGATTAAAACATAACTTTTGAATGTGCTGGTACTTATGTTTCTGCCTGCAAGGCATTTATGCTAAAGAGATCACTGAGAACTGATAATGTTTAATTTGTTAAATCTAGTAGTTTTAGCTATATGAATAGTTCTCTACAACTGTTACTGTGAACTGGAGTTCTCAGTTTTGAGTAATGTAATTCATCACATACATCAACCAAGAAGAAGGATAGCTTTTACCTACTATACAAGTGACAGGAAAAGGGCTCATTGTCTTCATATGATATGCTGATCATAGTTTCCTCTATGAAACCTGAAATACCTATTCATATATCAAATATAACTGAAAACAAAATTACAGGAGAAATATTTATGTGAAAATTGTATTTTGGAGACTTATAAATCAAGATGGTGAACAGAATATATGCATTTACCTCTATTTCCTCCTAAAATTTCACTACAATAATTTTGGGATTTTTTAAAGTCATATATTCATAATCAAAGAGAATGAAAGAGGACTAAAGAGTGACAAATTTTGGAAACTGAAATTCAGATGGGTGATTGATAACTGAGTTTACAGACCCAAGAAATTGGAATACCAAGGTGGAAGTAGGAAAATCTGAGATATCAGATATCTTCCAGAAGTTTAAGAATTGCTAGCATCAGGTACCTCTGGTGGAGGGGAGAAGAGTTGAGCTAAAAAAACAGTAGGGTAGATTGTAAAATTAAAACAAAAAATCACTATCCCAACTCCCATAGGCAGAAACTTTCTCTCTTTGAGTCCAGCAGAAGACTGAAGTTTTATTCTTAAAAAGGATGAAATAGATGGTATTTGGGCTAAGGTATATATAGCATAGCTGAATTGGTTTAATTTTGAATATAGAGAAGTATTTACTGACTGAATTTTGAGACTTCCAGGCTTCTTCCCCCAGAATGATGGCAGCAAGGATAATATTATGGACAAAGACTGAATATACTTCTCTCAAGGATATGACTTCCCAAGAAAAAATACATATAGATATAGACATTGGGTTTTGCTGTAGAAAATTGGCTCAAACAGATGAACCTACACTGGAGAACACAGTCTAAAACCCCTATATTTGTGTACAGAACCTCTAATCAGCTTTTCAGTGTCTTGCTCTTAAATATAAACATGTAGTGAACTAATGGGCATTTGAGGAAAATGGGTTGAAGGAGTGAGAACAAAGCAAACAGAAAATGAGTAATTTGGTAGAAACAGAGACCATGAATGGTATGGGTAAAATTGCAACATTTCCAGAATCTCTCTCTTGTCCTTAGTGAATCTCCATATCAATAGATGTTTCCAAGGGGTGGAGAGGACTAGTGTATCTCCATATCAATGCGTAATTACAGGGGGCAGCAAGTGCATGTCTGGACCAGAGAGTTTGGGTGGGGTTCCTTTTTGCAGCTGGGTCATGAGAGACACAGGCGAGCAGAAGTGGATGACTGCTTGTTGCGAAAAACGGGTTTCTTCCACTTTATTTCTCCCTTTCACTGATTTCAGTTTCAAAGGTAGTTTGCCCTGGGATGGGAAGGTATATTCCCCCTGGAGTTACATCTGATAGTAATTGGCAGGACCTCTGAACCCAAAATCTGTCTTCACGTGTGTGACACTTCGTTGGGATGCCCCTAGAGATGGTGGAAAGTACCCAGAACACCCCTGTGGATGGTGGGGAAGCCCCAGTGGCTACAGCAGTGGAGGGTGTGGCTTTACCTGGAAGGCCTCTATCTGTGGGGCTTCCAATTGGGGAGCCTCTAGTGGGGAATAGGTCTGGGGTAAAGTACCTCCTAGAGGGATGGGGCCTTCCCCATAACTGGGAAAAGGTGGAGACACTGTAAGCTGTGGAATTAGCCCTCCATGAGATAGAAGAATGCTTAGAGGCCCTGAGTGGCTGTGTACAAGCTGGGATGGTGGGATGTGTGTTTATTGAGATAGTGGAAATGGGTATCAAGGAGACAGACACGCTTCAGCATCACCTAGAAGAGCTGGGCAATGACCTATGGGATGCCCTTAAGAAAGAGAAACAGTTATTGAAACAACATGTCACTGTCCTGGAAGATATGTTATCAGTGAGGGAGGAGGCAGCAGGAGAATCCACATTGCAAGAGGCCATTGGGGAGGGGAAAGAAAGACCAGTGCCTTCAGCCACAGAGATGGTAGAGGAGATGTTGGGAAAGGATGATGGGGTGGGGCTGAGGGCCAAACTGTTGCCAAGCCCACTGCCCAAGACACCAGCCTCTCCTGTATTAAAGGCCTGCCCAGTTGTAATTAAGAAAATAAAATGCAACAACCGTGGGCTTGTCAGCGGGAGGAGCTACCCCCTCCCCAGGTTCTGGGGCAATCCATTCTCCACCCCTATACCGAGGATGAGCTGGTGGACATGAGCCTCTGGTTTTGGCAGAAGCCATCAGAACCTCTGCCTACGTGGCTTTTGTATCACTGGGATATGAGGGTGGAAAACGTTGTTATGTCAGGTTCTGAGATGGGTAGACTGGCTTCCATGACAACTCACCCTTCTGTCTGGCAG
Source organism: Smutsia gigantea (assembly GCA_032199065.1). NCBI lineage: Eukaryota > Metazoa > Chordata > Mammalia > Pholidota > Manidae > Smutsia > Smutsia gigantea. The sequence goes on along the minus strand of JAVSCE010009439.1, from coordinate 19,177 downwards.
CAGTTGCAAAGTGCCCATCACACCTCAGGGAATCAGGCACTTCTGGATTGGCTGACAGCAGCCATCAGGGCAGTTTGGCCTAATCAAGATGATTTACCATACTTGTCCATAGCTGAAAATTGTATGCAGAGCTACAGCAGGTGTTGTGGGAGTTGGGGATGAAAAATATCATGTATAATATGGACCCCCAGGGCCCCTATGAGGAGTTGTTCACTGTAGGAATGAGAAATCTGGTGCTCCATACATCTCTCCCATCTCACTTTATGTCCCTAGTGACTATTCTTGCCCCCCACATAGGAAAACCCATAAGGGAGGCTACTCGTACTTCAGCAGGTCAGGGGGAGTTGGGAACAATAAGAGCATGTTAGGAAATACAGGCTATGACTGAAAGGAGAGGTGCAAAGGGCCCCGGGGATGTCTCAAGGATGCAGATGTGGTATGAACTGATAAAGGCTGGGGTAGTGAAAGAAAAACTTGATGGACAGCCCAATAAGATCTTATAAGAACTGTGGCACCAATTAAAGCCGGAGAGCAGTTCCACCCGCTAAGGTCTAGGACACAGAAGCTGGAGGCAAAGCCCCATGTCCAGCCTGTGTCCCTGCTGAACTTCCTGGTGGATAGTACACGGGATCCACCTATGCCCTCACCCCCACAGGAGGATGATTGGGCACCACAGTTTGACAGATGAGGGAGTCAAGGCCCTCACCTTGGGGGACATGGTAGGGACCAGAGGCTGCATGTAGAATTAGATATTCATTGGTCTCCTGTGAATGTACAATACATCCTGGTGCTGATGGACACAGGAGTTGAATGTTCTCTGATTTATGGCAACCCTGGGCATTTTCCTGGGAGCCCTGCTGTGATACATGGTTATGGGGGTAATGCAATTAGAGGGAAGAAAGCCCAAATCCCATTGGGGATAGGGAGTTTACCCTAAAGGAGTATACTGTGTACTTTTCTCCATCTCTGAATATATTTCAGGGGTGGATATCCCGCGGGCCTGTGGTTACAGATCACTGAAGGTGAGTTCAGACTGAGGATACGTGTGCTAAAGACAGTTCTGAGGGGACATGCTGAGCACCAGCCTGTACCTCTGCTGCTGCCTCAGCAGGCAACAAATACTAAGCAATATAAATTGCATGGGGGACACAAGAAAACTGAAGAAACTACAGGAGTTGGGGAAGGTGGGCATCATAAAGTCCACTCAGAGTCCTTTTAATTCTATGGTGGGGCCACTGAAAAAGACAGACAGCTCCTGGTGTATAATCATGGATTAGGGAATTGAATAAAGTCATACCCCCTTTCCATGCTGCTGTCCCCTCTATAGCTGCCCTTATGGACACCTTCAGTCATGAGCTAGGGATTTATCATTATGTTGTGGACTTTCCCAATGCATTCTTCTCTATGACATAGCACAGGAAAGTCGGGAACAATTTGCCTTCGGTGGGAAGGTCAGCAATGGACATTCACTGTCCTTCCACAGGGATACCTCCACAGTCCCACCATTTGTCATGGACTTGTAGACCAGGACTTGGCCACATGGAAGAAACCACAAACGGTGTGGCTGTATCACTACATTGATGATATTATGCTCATGTGTGATTCTCTTGCAGATTTAGAAGGGGCAGTTCCTAGTCTGCTGCAACATCTACAGCAGGAAGGATGGGCTGTGAACAACACCAAGGTTCAGGGACCTAGTTTATCTTAAAGTTCTTGGGGGTTGTCTGGTTGGGTAAATCTAAACTTATCCCAGCAGCAGTCATAGACAAGGTCCAGGGTTTCCCTACCCCTACCACTGTGGCAATCTTACAAGAGTTTTTGGGTCTTTTGGGCTACTGGAGAGTGTTTATCCTGCACTTGGCACAAATTCTGAAGCCCTTATACAGGTTGGTATGAAAGGGCATCAGGTGGGACTGGGATAAGACATGTGCAGCTGTTTTTACTGCTGCTAAGCTAGCAGCCAAGGATGTACAATCCTTGAGTGTAATGGACTCATCAAGGCCCTGTTACCTAGATATTCATGTAACCAAAGATGGTTATGGTGGGGCTTTGGCAGTGACTTGAATGGACATGCCAACCTACTGGATTCTGGTCACAACTATGGAAAGTAGCAAAGGTCTGGTACACCTTGAAAGAGAACAACTGGCTGCTGTTGCTACATAGTCTTGCTGGCTATGTAGCCAATCACTGGAACAGCTCTGACCAAGGTAAAAACCACCTATCCCTTCATGGGGTTGGTGTGAGACTGGACCCAAAGACCATGGAATGGCATGGCACAGATGCCTACACTGGCCAAATGGGGTGCATACATACAGCAGAGTAGTGCTCTCTCCAATAGCCCCTTAAATTGAGAGCTCCAATGCTTATAGGGGACAGTGACATATACAAATGAAAAACAGGAAGAAATTTCTTTTGAGCCATTGGAAACTGAGAGTCCTTAACAGGAAGTAAAAGCCCCAATAACCTGAAGATGCTTGGTATGCAGATGGCTCCAGTCATGGGAAGCCCCCAAAGTTGAGGGCTGTGGCTTTCCATCCTAAGACTGAGACAATATGGATGGAAGACAGAGAGGGAAGTGCAGTCACTGGACTGAGCTGCAGGCATTATGGCTCATGATCACCCAGGAGCCCTCCCCTATAGTTGTTTTCACTGAGAGCTGGGCCATTTATTGGGGCTCGATCCTGTGGCTACAAACATGGTACCATACCAACCTGGATGGATGATCATCAACCCCTTTGGGGCAAGAGTTGTGGCAAGACCTATAGACCTCTGGTCAGACTAAGACAGTTACCATATATCATATGACTGGACATTTTCCTTTAGCATCCCCAGGGACTGATGAAGCAGACACATTGGCCCAGGTGTATTGGTTAGAAGGAAAGCCTGCCTCTGATGTGGGCCAATGGTTATATCAGCATTTGTTGTATGTGGAGCAAAAGACAATGTGGGCTGTAGCCCATCCCTGGGTCTTGCTGTTGATCTCTGAAGAAGTCAGCAGAGCCTGGAAAGAGTGACTTGTTTGCTCTAAGAGGGAATTACACCAAGTCCTGCAGCAACATGGGACAATAGTAAAGGGACTGACATCCTTTGTCAGGTGGCAGATAGACTATATTGGGCCTCTGCCCATATCAGACAGATATATGCCATGACTTGTGTGGACACAGCTACTGAACTGTTGGTTGCTTTTCCTGCACATTGTGCAGATCAGCAAATCTCTGAAAGGGGCCTAGAGCATCTCTTTGCAGCCTATGGCCGGCTGCAGGTAATTGAGAGCAATCAAGGCACCCACTTTACTAGACATGCATTACAAGAATCGGTGCAGCAGTTAGGAATAAAGTGGATGTTTCATGTACCATATAACCCTACCAGGGCAGGCATGATAGAGAGGTACAATGGTTTGTTGAAATGTGGCCTGAAGTCAGAAACCAATAGTCTAGTTGCCTGGTCAGTTCGCTATGGACAGTGCTATGGTGTTTGAATGAGAAGTCCCAAAAAGGAGCCTTTAGCCATGTGAACATGCTAACACACATTGCTGCTTCTTCTATACAACTGTATGTGCAAACCAAAGAGGAGTTATTGAAGCCAGGATATGGCCAGCACAGCAACATCCTGATGCTAGCCCTAACTGCATTAATCCCTGGAGACTCTGTTGAGTGGACATGGCCCTGGACATTTTGACACATGCGTCAGAGACCGCTGGCCCTTCTGGCACCTTGTGGAAAAGGCCTGGAAGATGGCCTCCAGTGTGTTCCTGGAGTGACAGCTGAGTGGCTTCCAAAGATCACAATAGTGTACCCAAAATGTCTGGGAGATAAGAGCATCTTACGGGATCTTTTGTTTTATCTTTATGGCCAGTGCATGTACCTCCCATAGCCCCATATACTCACCCATCTGTAACTTCCACAGGAAGTGGGATTAAAGTCTGGTATACTAGACCAGGATGAGATCCCATTCCTGGCACTGTCCTATCACAGGACCTCTCTTTTGCATCCATCCTACCTGGTGGACAACATTCACCTATGCTGGTGTAATTAAAACATGTATCTTATCACCCTTAAGGTTATTTTCTTGTACAGTCCCTGTGGCCTGGATCCGCCCCCTGGCTGAAGCTGCCTCATGATGATTGCTCTGAACTCCCTACCCATTCAGCTACTGACCTTCTGTGGAATGGGCGAGCTGTGGACCATATATGTGTTAAGACTTTGAACCTAGCTGAATCCTCCTGCTTGAGGATTATCGTTTTATTGCTGTTGTTATTGTAAGTTAATAGTCTGCTTTTAAACAATAAATGGGTTTCTCCCACTTTATTTAACTCTTTGACTGATTTCAGTTTCCAATGTATTTTGCCCTGGGCTGGGAAGCTTTATTAGTCCCAGACTTACTGTGGAGAATAAAACTTACACAGACACACACAGACACACAGACACAGACACACACACACACACACACACACATGTGCATGCAGGAATGAAATAACATATTATAGAAGAGTTATACCTCCAGAAAATAATATAACCTCTGGATATTAAAATTGTATTATGTTAAGTGAAAAACAAATAATAAAAGTAAGTGGCTGGGGAATAAAGTTGAAGATATATTTCCGGAAATAAAGTGATGGAAAACAGAAGATAAGTCACTTAAGGATTAGCCAAAATTCTGTGAAGAAATAATGCAGAAAATAAAGGGGAGGAAATAATTTTTTTAAAATTCAGGTAATTTTATCAGCTCTAAAGTACATTAGTTTCCAGTCTGGCGGGCTCCATTAAGTTCTAGCACAACTTTCTAAAACAGAGCCATATCAATAGTAATAATTAATATTTATTGAGTTCTTAACCCATGCCAGTCACCGTTCTAAACACCTCCCATGTTTTAACACATTTTAATGCTCACAGCATCCCCAAGAGGTGTGTGTTATTATCATCCTTATTTTAAAGCTGAAGCTAATTTATATATGAGACCTTTACACTGGTTAAGTAATTAGTCCAAGATTACACAGAGCTGTGATGTGATCCTAATGACTCTTTACCACTATTTTGAAATTTCATTATACTATATAAGGGAAAAGAAAAAATTCTATAAGCATCCAAAGACTTGGAAAACAGACAAACAAAAATTCTTCCTTCATTTAAATATATATATATAGTCAGAAGGCAATTGGCTTTCTCAATAGCATCACTGGAAACTAGAAAAAATATGTGGTTGATTGTCCTCAAAATTATGAAGAAAAATATCTGCCTATCTAGAATTCTAAATATTAACTATTTTTCAAGAGTGAGAGTAGATTAAAATTACTTGCCAATATGCATTGTCTCTGAAAATGAACTTCCTATACATTTTTTTCAAGAAACTATTAATGGGATGTGCTATACCAAGACATGGAAGACCCAAGTCTTAAGGGAACAGGGTATCCAATATAAGAAAGAACTAAAAGGAAAATGTAGGGTGAGAATGAAGGGAGATTACAAGATGAGAGTTTTCAGCAGGCTTCTAGAGTCACCATTCTAGCTTGTAATAAGCCAGAAGCCCTCAGGGAGACTTTGAGAATGAATTGTAAGAATATCTCATGTTATTTGAATACACTAAGAGGATAATTACAAAATGAGTGGGGGGATTGAGGGTGGAACCAGTGATTATAACAGAGGAAATTAAGCAAACAAAAACCCAAAATAATGATTAACTCCAAGGATGAAATAAAATGCATTCATAGGATGCTATGTGACTCGGTTGAGTATAGCTTAGTACACAGTAACCATAGCAATATAAGCCACAAATATTAATCTTAACCAAGTCTACTTGTAACTGTAATGGGAGAATATAGTAATGGTAAACTTAGCATTTGTGTTTGGAGAGATAAAGAAGAAAGAGAATTAAAGTTTTCTTTTTTAGTGGAAAATTTATTATATAATACTAAAACTAAAAAAATCAAGAAGCGGTAATACAAGAACATTATTTGCATGTATTCATTTAAATGCCAAAATGATCAGGCAAATAGCTGAAAGTGACACGTCTTTGTGGAAGGAAGAGCAAGGGATTGCTTTTTAAATCAAACTTTAGAAAATAATTTATACCCTAAACCATGTGTTTAATTAACTTGATACAAATTTAAAAAGAAAAAGGAAATTAAACATAAGTTGTTTTTGTAAGATAGCAGTTCAATATCAGTTATTTTTGAAAATTATATAAATGATAGACAAACAAACATGCAGAAGCGAATGGTCACAGTGAAATATTCATCTTAATTTGTTTTTGCACCAAAAATATATGTATGGTGAAATTGCAGAGGTTCTGGCTAACATGCCTTCTGAGCTTCAGAGTTCTTAGGAAGAGATATAGGTGCCATTCTAGGGTGAGATAAAGCAGATAGCAGGACAGTTACTCATCTTCAATTAGAGCAGAATTATGTTTGGAGGAGGTTTGGATGCTAGGCTTTCCGACAGTGATTTGTGTTTGATAAGGCAGCTCTGCTGAATAAAAAACAAGAAACACTATTTTTAGGGAGTTTTCTTATTGGTTTATAATCATACCATTTGGAAGTGTAGGATTCTCCCTTTTACTTCTTGATTTGAAAGTCTAAAATATTGTATAGGTTCCTGATAAATCATCTGCCTTTTATTTTCTGTGCTCATTTCTATTATTTTTGCTACTAGTGCAAACACCCTCCTGCCCTCATCTGTTTGTGATTCAGCTGAAAAGGAATTAACAAAATAATTTCATGCAAAATGCCATTTCCATTGGCATCCTCAGTACCCATTATTCGGCTTGCAGAGATCAGAAAATGTTTTGGAAAATTTCAGATTTTAGAGTTAACACTTCCAAAAAAGATTGTTTTTCTTCTAAGACAGAAAATGCCATACCACCAAAATGACTAGTGTTTGCATATGGCGTATTAATCACCATTGTGGTTTAGCTAGCTGGATGTGAGGACTATTTTCAGTTGTTGCTTGTGCTTCCTGTACCACCAGAATTTGAGGCTTTCAAACACTTAGCCATTTTCAAACAGAACTATACAGTTCTTGTAAATTGTGAAGGAGCCTATTTATCATTTTCTAGATATTTTGTTCAGTATATATGTGCAAAAAATATTAAAAGAGACATGTCCCCTTAAACAGCCAAGTGATATAAACTTGAGGGGTAACCCAGAAGGAGTAAATTAGGTACTGTTGGTATGGTGATCACTCGCCTTAATTAAAGGAGGAAAACCAAATGATGCAATGGCTGTGGAACTGCAACGCAGTAGAAAGTAGAATTATGCTGGGTAAAGTTTTGAGGTTATTTGGGGCTCTGAGTGAGTGGCAGAAATATGTTAATCACATATTTATTGTCTATGATTTAACCTGCAGAAGACCTGAAAGGGCCAGCCAGAGGTAAATAAATGGTACTGGGGAGACTGAAGGAGAGGGGCATGGCAATGTTTGAGGGTATTTAGTGAGGAAATAAAACAGTTCACAATAAAGCAGAAAGTAATAGCAGCTGCACTTAAAAAAAGTTTTTGTTTTACATAGTCCCAATCAATATTTTAAAGAAAAATGAAATCAGTTGTCATTTTTATAGTCTATATGCTTTTATAAGAAGCATTAGTACATGCATCATGCAGGATTTATTTGCATTCATTTCTTCTCTAAATCTGTAGTAAATATAACAGTCTGGTAATACTACTCAAATATGACACTACCAATCAGCAAGTCAGTTTTGGACCTGAAGGAAAAATACCTGAAAAGACAACTTTAGGAAATCCCCTGAGAAATTAACATTTTGGAAGTAGTTGTTCATTTAATTTAATTAAAAGATATTTATTAAGCACCTACTAAGTACCAGTGTCTGTTGTAAACATCTGTAGTCACAGTTTCTGCTGTCATAAAATTTATAGACTTATTTAATATTGGGAATGTGCCACTACCCTCTCCTTAAGGCACAGGGGACACCTCAAGCTCTGTTTATGGGCTAGTGACAAAGGGACAGGCAAGATTTAATTTGTGTGTAAGATGTAATTGGTATTACAAGAGGGCACAAAAATAAAGGTCATGGCAATTTCTAAGCCCTTGATTTCCCTCTGTCTTTATGAACATTGGCTTACCTCAACTTATATGTGAATTCTTATGGCCCTTTCAGCAAAATTATTTTGTATATTGCTTATTCTCCTACTTGGGATGTTCATCTTTTGTGTCTTTAGTAACCTTGATTTTCAGGCCCCATTTAAAAAGATTACATAGTTAAATCACAGAAATTTTCATTGCCTCCAGAGAAGGACCATTGCCTCAGGTTTGGTTTGCATTTAATTACTCAGGAAGTGTTTTTTTTTAATTCCAGAAACTTATTTTCTACAGTGTAATGACCCCCTGCAATTTTGAAAATATGAATTGCACAGCTTAACATTTTATTTCAGTGGTATTGTTATCCATATATTTCTATTTTGCCTGAGTGTTGAGAATTCCAACTCTAATATGTCCAATGCTCACTTTATAAATTTAAAGCTCTTTGCAATCCTTTGGGAGAAGACGCATCACCTAAGTATAAGATCTTAATCATATTCCATGGCCAGAGTGCTAAAATTGATATTTTGCAACTTGGTTGAATTGAAGGCAAAAGTTTACACATGAGAAAGCAGCTCAAGCTGAATTGTGACTGCAAATCTAATTTAAAAAATGTTCCTTGTCTATGCTGCTCTCATTTTCTTGATACTGAATTTCATTTCCCAAGTCCCAAACTCCATTTTAGTCTTTTACTTTATAATATACAACTCATTATAAGATGCAAAATTCTTCGCTTCAGTGAACAGCCTTTGAGCATCAATAAGGAATGTTAAATGTAATTTTTATCAAGGAGTATGACCCAGGGGAGTGGCAGGAATAAATGAGTAAAAGTACAAAACACTAGTATGAATTGACCCCTCTACAGAAGGTCTCAGAGGTGAAATCAAGAACTAAGCACATAGAGACAAAAAAAAAAAAAGGGCTTCATATCTCAATGGAGAAAATCAAGGTCACTTAGGATGATGTGACAAAGTATTCACCTAGTATACCACTAGGTATTCATTGCCAAAAACAGCAAAAAGCTTCTAGATGAATTATCAAAGATGTAAAAGTAAGGGATCTTCTTTTCCTTATTCTTACAAAGTATTTGTGAGAGACTATAAAGAAAGACTAATTTGAGACATATATACCTTTTATGAGACCACAAGGACAGTATGATCTTCAGGAACTAATTTTTAGAGAATTGTACAGATTTGTTGGCAGCCTTCCACCTATAATTCTACAGTTTTGTAATGCTTTCTGAAATAATGTACATGCAGCAAAAATGATGTGGACCTAAGTTTAGGAATAAAAAGGGGAGTTTTTTTCATTTAACATTACTTTTTCTCTTCTTTTTCATCTTTATTTTGTTGGCAAGTGTGTGTGTTGGGGGTGGGGAATAGGTTTTTTCTCTTAGAGATCTAGGCAGTGAATTAGTAATAATACAGCAAAACAGTATTCTCTCTGAAGACGTGTATGTTGTGAGGCCATTGTTTAGAGGTAGACATGATTTTGGTAAAACTACATGGAATCAAATCTAATGAACCAAAAATGTGAAAGGTAGGTTGGAAGGAAGCCACCAATAAAAGCAAAGGTCATCAAAGTGTAGTCTATCTTTGGATGGCTCTAAAGTGAGATCTAAATTTCTGATAAAATATGAGAGTGACCAAATGGGGTTAAAATTAAAAGTCTTAATGCTTCAGAAAACTCTACAGCAGCATGATGAAACTCAGAGTCTGCTGTTGCATTCTGTAAAAGCATGTTAAGCTGCTACTTGATTCAAGTCAGGCAATAGATAAATCTTTTCATATTCAAAGTGATTGATGACATAGACTTATTTCAACTTTAAAAGTTTTGATCCATATTAAAGATGTTTGATTTAGTTCACAGTACTGTGATACTTAAGTACTGTTTTAAATTACCACAAAGGAATGTAACCTACCATCCAACTATGCTTGTTTTAGTTAGATTGTCACCAAATGCTCTGCTTGCCATTAATCATATTGGAAGAATTTTAAAATTATATGAAATAATTTAAAATATGCCATATTATTATGTGGCACCTTCAAGATTTTACACACACACAACATAAATACACATATATATAGTGCATATCTTCACAGTTCAATCAATATGACTTGGAGAATAGACATACATTACACTTTTTCTTGTCCAAAATTATTCCTAATGTCTTCTGTAACAATCATTTTCATTTTTGGGTAACAATATCCCTAAGACGACTTAACTAAATTTATACATAATAATATTTCTAGGAAAACTGTAAGAGTGAAATTAATTTGAGTTTTGAGTCTATATTGATTATATTCATTTCTACTTTTAGTCAGAGACTAAATATTCTCCATTTATTTGGAGTTATTTTTCAAGTAAGTTCCTTTTCTGAGTATATTTCTTATGTAGGCTAACCACATACAAGAGTTAAATTTTCTGTTCTCACCCACAAAGGCAGAAATTTCCATGCACGTTAGTCACCGGAGAGTATTCTGATTTTTCTCCAATATCATTAGGTTATCCTTTCATTGATGATCTTCTAGCAGGTAAAAAAACAAAGTAAATTATGTACCATGAGATATGTTTAATATAAGCCTAGAATATAGAAAGCGTGTAAGAGGAAAAATCCCAGAAAAGAAAATACTATAACTTTAAAAACATTTGAAATCCTTAGTGGTTATTCAAATATTTCTCTATGGGATTGTGATATTCTAGGACAAGATAAATTTTCTGTGAGTTTGATAATGAAAAATGAAAGATTTGAAATAAAGTTATAATTAAAATTACACATGATAACTAAATCAAAATTTTAGACTTTTTATTCCTGTGATGTACTATTCATGACGACTACTGTTCTAATTTGTAAATTATTATTACTAAAAAAATGTGATTAGTATTCAATGACTCCTGGTTGTCTCATTTATAGTACCATAGGCAACTGGTCAGAATTAGACTGAGAGGGAAAGAATAAATGCTTGATAAGCTTCCAAGAATGGACAAGTATGGAATATCATCTGAATTTTCAATGTACATTTTGCTATAGTTTTCTGATAAGGCCCATAATGTTTCTATGAAAGCTGAAAGCAAAATATTTAATCATAAATCATGTTTAAAACTTTGTAGAAATGTATATTTTTCACATATCAACCCCTTACCAGATACGTCATTTATGAATATATTCTCCCACACTGTAGGATGCCTTTTTGTTCTACCGATGGTGTCCTTTGCTGTACAGAAGCTTATTAGTTTGATGTAGTCCCATTTGTTCATTTTTGCTTTTGTTTCCCTTGCCCAAGGAGATGCATTCCGGAAAAAGTTGCTCATGTTTATATTCAAGAGATTTTTGCCTGTGTTTTCTTCTAAGAGTTTTATGGTTTCATGGCTTACATTCAGGTCTTTGATCCATTTTGAGTTTACTTTTGTGTATGCAGTTAGACAATAATCCAGTTTCATTCTCTTACATGTAGTTGTCCAGTTATGCCAACACCAGTTGCTGGACAGGCTGTCATTTTCCCAAAGTATATCCATGGCTCCTTTATCATATATTAACTGGCCATATATGCTTGGGTTTATATCAGCACTTTCTATTCTGTTCCATTGATCTATGGGTCTGTTCTTGTGCCAGTACCAAATTGTTTTGATTACTGTAGCTTTGTACTAGAGCTTTAAGTCAGGGAGTATAATACCCCCCACCCGTTTTGTCCTTCTTTCTCAGGATTGCTTTGGCTATTTGGGGTCTCTTGTGGTTCCACATGAATTTTAGAACTATTTGCTCTAATTTGTTGAAGAATGACATTGGTTTTTTTGATAGGGATTGCACTGAATCTGTAGATTGCTTTAGGCAGGATGGCTATTTAGACAATATTAATTCTTCCTATCCATGAGCATGGGATGTATTTCCATTTATTGGTGTCTTCTTTAATTTCTCTCAAGACTGTCTTGTAGTTTTCAGGGTATAGGTCTTTCACTTCCTTGGTTAGGTTTGTTCCTAGATATTTTATTCTTTTTGATGCAGTTGTGAATGGAATTGTTTTCCTGATATCTCTTTCTGCTAGTTCATTATTAGTATATAGGAATGCAACAGATTTCTGTGTATTAATTTTGTATCCTGCAATTTTGCTGAATTCAGATATTAGTTCTAGTAGTTTTGGAGTGGATTCTTTAGGGTATTTTATGTACAATATCATGTCATCTGCAAACAGGGACAGTTTAACTTCTTCTTTACCAATCTGAATGACTTTTTTTCTTTGTGTTGTCTAGTTGCCATGGCTAGGACCTCCAGAACTATGTTGAATAAAAGTGGGGAGAGTGGGAATCCTTGTCTTGTTCCCAATCATAGAGGAAATGCTTTCAGCTTTTCACTGTTAAGTATGACGTTGACAGTGTGTTTGTCATACATAGCCTTTATTATGTTGAGGTACTTGCCATCTAGACCCATATTGTTGAGAGTTTTTATCATGAATGGATGTTGAATTCTGTCAAATGCATTTTCAGCATCTATGGAGATGATCATGTGATTTTTGTCCTTCTTTTTGTTGATGTGGTGCATGATGTTGATGGATTTTTGAATATTGTACCATCCTTGCATCCCTAGAATAAATCCTACTTGATCATGACGGATGATCTTTTTGATGTATTTTTGAATTCTTTTTGCTAATATGATCTATATTCATCAGGGATATTGGTTTGTAATTTTAATTTTTTGTGGTGTCTTTGCCTGGTTTTGATATTAAAGTGATGCTGCCCTCATAGAATGAGTTTGGAAGTATTCCCTCCTCTTCTACTTTTTGGAAATCATTAAGAAGAATGGGTATTAGGTCCTGTCTATATGTTTGATAAAATTCAGTGGTGAAGCCATCTGGGACAAGGGTTTTGTTCTTATGGAGTTTTTGGATTACTAATTCAATTTCATTGCTGGTAATTGGTGTTTTCAGATTTTATGTTTCTTCCTGGGTCAGTCTTCAAAGGTTATATTTTTCTAGAAAGTTGTCCATCTCTTCTAGGTTACCCAATTTGTTAGCATATCATTTTTCATAGTATTCTCTAATAATTCTTTGTATTTCTATGGTGTCTGTACTGATATTCCCTTTCTCATTTCTGATTATGTTTATGTGATTAGACTCTCTTTTTCTTGATGAGTTTGGCTAGGGGTTTATCTATTGTTTATTTTCTTGAAGAACCAGCTCCTGGTTTTGATTCTTTCTATTGTTTTATTCTTCTCAATTTTATTTATTTAGCGTTGTTCTTATATCTTGAGGTAAGCCTGTATTGCTATATACTTCCTTCTTAGAATGGCCTTCAGTGCATCCCACAGATTTTGCAGTTTTGAGTCATTGTTTTCATTTTTCTCCATATATTGGTTGATCTCTGTTTTAATTTGGTCATTGATTCATTGATTATTTTGGAGCATAGTATTAAGCCTCCTTGGTTTGTGGGATTTTTTTTTTCTTTGCATAATTTATTTCTAGTTCCATACCTTTGTAGTCTGAGCATCTGGTTGGCGCAGTTTCAAGCTTTTCAAATTTACAAAGGCTCTTTTGTGGCCTAGTATGTGATCTATTCTTGAAAATGTTCCATATGCACTTGAGAAGAATGTGTATCTTGCTGCTTTTGGGTAGAGTGTTCTGTAGATGTTGGTTAGGTCCATTTGTTCTAATTTGTTGTTTAGTGCCTCTGTCTCCTTACTTATTTTCTGTCTGGTTGATTTGTCCTTTGGAGTGACTGGTGTGTTGAAATCTCCTAAAATGAATGAATTGCATTCTATTTCCCCCTTTAATTCTGTTAGTATTTGTTTCACATATGTGGGTGCTCCTATGTTGGGTGCATAGATATTTATAATGGTAATATCCTCTTGTTGGACTGACTCCTTTATCATTATGTAATGTCCTTCCTTGTCTCTTGTTACTTTCTTTTTTTGAAGTCTATTCTGTCTGATACAAGTTCTGCAACTCCTGCTTTTTTCTCTCTATTATTTGCATGAAACAACTTTTTCCATCCCTTCACTTTAAGTCTGTGCATGTCTTTGGGTTTGAAGTGAATGTCTTGTAGGCAGCATATAGATGGGTCTTGCTTTTTTATTCATTCTGTAACTCTATGTCTTTTGATTGGTGTAGTCAGCCGATTTCCATTTGGGGTGATTATTGATAGATATGAACTTACTGCCATTGTAGGCTTTGGATTCGTGGTTACCAAAGGTTCAAGGGTAACTTCTTTATTATCTAACAGTCTAAGTTAACTCACTTATTATGGTATTATAAACACAGTCTGATGACTCTTTATTTCTCTCCCTTATTTTTTTCCTCCTCCACTCTTTATATGTTAGCTGTTTTATTCTGTACTCTTTGTGTTTCTCTTGACTGAGTTTGTGGATAGCTGACTTTATTTTGCATTTAGTTAGTATTTGGTTGGTCTACTTTCTTTGCTGTGGCTTTATTTTCTCTAGTGACAGCTATTTAGCCTTAGGCATAATTCCATCTAGAGCAGTCCCTTTAAAATACACTGTAGAAATTGTTTGTGGGAGGTAAATTCCTTCAAATTTTTCTTATCTGGGAATTGTTTAATCACTTCTTCAAATTTAAATGATAATCTTTGTGTAGGTGGTGCCCTCTAGTCCTCTGACGCTCTACTGTCTGGAGCTGCACAGCACCTGGTACAATGGCAGGGGTTGTAGGCAAGTGGTGCCAGTGCCTGCCTGGTGGAAATAGCTCTTTTATGCTTCCCAGTTGTATTGCCTGCCTCCACTGCCAGGGCCAGTGAGCCGAGTGTGCAGGTAGGAGCCTCTGTGTTATGCCCCTGGAGTTGCTATAGGTGGGGCCACCCTCTGGTTTGCCTGGAGCGATGGCTGGGGCAGCAGGTTTGCAAAACTGTGCCAGCTGGGGGGAAGGAGCACCAGGTTGAATATCACAGTGAGGGCCTTGGCACACATTGCTAGCCAGGGGGATAAATCACCTGAAGTTTCTGAAAGTTCCCAACCTGGTGGGCTGGGTGTGCCAGGATGACTTTGGCCACCTGTCCTTTCTCCTGAGCAGCAAACTCTGTGCAATCCTTGCCCCTTTAGTACCCCCTCACTATTGGGAAGTCTTTCAATGTGCCTGCCTTTCTTTTCTCCCAGAGCAGCCCATTGTGTGTACCTGTTCTCCACAAGTGCCTGGAATCTCAGTCTCTTCAAGTATTTTGCTGTCTTTGCTTTCCAATGCCACTAATCTCCAGAGCATGTTACTGTGGGTTCATGCTCCCAGAGAAGATCTCCACGGGTGGGCTTTCAGCAGTCCTGGTCTTCTACTCCCTTCCTGCTCCATTTCTCTTCCTCCTGCCTGTGCACTGGGGTGGTAGGAGGGCTTGGGTATCATTGAATTGCAGCTTTGCTAATTTACCATTTTCTGTGAGGTCTTCTCTTTTCACCAGATGTAGGCAGTGTGTTGCAGTCTTCTTTCCAGTTGCTCTTTCAAGACTAGTTGTATTTGCTGTTTTTTGTATTATATGTCGTTTTGGGAGGAAGTTTCTGCCTCAGTTCTCATGCTGCCATCATTTCTTCGCTCCCTAGTTAGTGATATTTAAGCTGAACTGGCCCACCTGGCCCTGTAGACCACACCCTGAGGTCCTCCTAGCACACTAAGCACCAGTCACTTCACGCTCTTTCTGGGCATCTGCTCCATGTCCCTGCATATGAATTTAGTTTTGCCTTTTCTATTCTTGTATAAGATGCAATTGGGATTTTTATAGGTAATGCATTAAATCCATAGAGTGCTTTGCATAGTATGGATATTTTAAAAATAAACTCAAAATGGAATAAAGACAAATGTAAAATATGAAACTGTAAAATTCCTTGAAGAAAACTCAAGGGAAAATCCCCTTGACATTGGCTTTGACAATGATTCTTCTGGATTTGATACTAAAAGCATAGGCAACAAAACCATAAATGGACAAGTAAGACCGTGTCAACTAAAAATCTGCACAAGAAAGGGGATAGTCAACAGAGTGAAAAGGCAACCTATGGAATAGGAGAAAATATTTGTCTATTGAATATCTCATTAGGGGTTAATTTCCAAAATATATAAGAATCTCCTAAAACTGAATAGCAGAAAAAAGAGAACCCAGTTTAAAAATGGCAAAGACTTGAAAAGACATTTATTCAAAGAGGAAATTCAAATAGCCTCCATGTACATGAAAAGGTGCTAAATATCACTAATTATCAAAGAAATACAAATCAAAATAACAATACGATTTCACCTCATGACTGTTAGGATACCTATTATCAAAAAGTAAAATAAAAAAGGATAACAACTGTTTTCAAGGATGTGGATATATTGGAGCTCTTATAAATTGTTGGTGGGAATGTAGAATAGTGTAAGTATGTTATAAAACAGTATAGAGGTCCTTTAAAAAATTAAAAGTAAAACTATCACATGATCTAGCAAGCCTCCTTGTAAGAATATATCCAAGAGATTTAAAATGAGGACCTTACAATTAATATATGATAAAGGAGCCATGGACATACAATGGGGAAATGACAGCCTCTTCAACAGCTGGTGTTGGCAAAACTGGACAGTTACAGGCAAGAGAATGAAACTGGACTATTGTTTAACCCAATGCACAAAAGTAAACTCGAAATGGATCAAGGACCTGAATGTAAGTCACAAAACCATAAAACTCTTAGAAGACAACATAGGCAAAAATCTCCTGAATATAAGCATGAGCGACTTCTTCCTGAACACATCTCCTCGAGCAAGGAAAACAAAAGCAAAAATGAACTCATGGGACTACATCAAACTAAAAAGTTTCTGTATGGCAAAGGACACCATCAACAGAACAAAAAGGCATCCTACAGTATGGGAGAATATATTTGTAAATGAAATATCCAACAAGGGGTTAACATCCAAAATATATAAAGAACTTACACGCCTCTACACCCAAAAAGCAAATAACCCAATTTAAAAATGGGCAGAGGATATGAAGAGACAGTTCTCCAAAGAAGAAATTCAGATGGCCAACAGACACATGAAAAGATGCTCACATCACGAATCATCAGCGAAATGCAAATTAAAACCACAATGAGATATCACCTCACACCAGTAAGGATGGCCACCATCCAAAAGACTAAGAACAACAAATGCTGGCGAGGATGCAGAGAAAGGGGAACCCTCCTACACTGCTGGTGGGAATGTAAGCTAGTTCAACCATTGTGGAAAGCAATATGGAGGTTCCTCAAAAACTAAAAATACAAATACCATTTGACCCTGGAATCCCCTCCTTGGAATTTACCCAAAGAATACAACTTCTCAGTTTCAAAAAGACATATGCACCCCTATGTTTATCACAGCACTATTTACAATAGCCAAGATATGGAAGCAACCTAAGTGTCCATCAGTAGATGAATGGATAAAGAAGAGGTGGTACATATACACAATGGAATACTATTCAGCCATAAGAAGGAAACAAATCCTGCCATTTGCAACAACATGGATGGAGCTGGAGAATATTACGCTCAGTGAAATAAGCCAGGTGGAGAAAGACAAGTACCAAATGATTTCCCTCATGTGTGGAGTATAACAACGAAGCAAAACTGAAGGAACAAAATAGTAGCAGACTCAGAGACTCCAAGAAGGAACTTGTGGTTACCAAAGGGGAGGCGTGTGGGAGGGTGGGAGAAGGGGATTGTGGGGTATTATGTTTAGCACACATGGTGTGGGGAGTCACGGGGAAGACAGTGTGGCACAGAGAAGGCAAACAGTGAATCTGTGTCATCTTACTACACTGATAGACAGTGACTGAACTGGGGTATGAGTGGGACTTGATAATATGGGTAAATGTAGTAACCACATTGTTTTTTCATGTGAAACCTTCATAAGAGTGTATATCAATAATACCTTAATAAAAAATAAAATAATAAAATAAAATGAGGACCTTAAAGAGATATTTACACTCCCATGTTCACTACAGCATTATTCCTAATATTCAAGATGTGGAAACTTAAATATCTATCAACAGATGAATGGATAAATAAAATGTGGTACATACACATAAGGGAATATTATTTTAAAATTTCTTAAAAAGTAAGGAAATCTAGCCATTTGCAAAAATATGGTTGAACATAGAGGTATTATGCTAAGTTACATCAGTCAGTCACAGAAGGACAAATACTACATGTTTCTACTTACATGAGGTATCCAAAATAGTCAAACTCATAAAATAAGAGAACAGAATTATGGTTGCCAGGGGCTAGGAGAAAGGGAAATGGAGAATTGTTGCCCAGTGGACATAGAGTTTCAGTTATGCAAGATAAGTTCTAGAGCTACAGTTAACAGTATGGTATTGTGCACTTAAAATATGTTAGGAGTGTAGATCTCATGTTAATCATTCTTACCACATACACACAAAAATCCACAAAAGAACACAAGGACGTTTTTGGAGGTGATGGATATATTTAGTACCTTGATTGTGGTGATGGTATCACAGGTATATGCACATGTCCAAACTCATCAAGATGTATATATTAAATTTGTGTAATTCCTGTATATCAATTATGTCTCAATAAAAGAAAAGAAAAGAAAATCAATGAAAAACACAAAATGCTAGACAATGTTTTCTCTAGGGAGGAGGCAAGAAGACCCGATAGAGGAAGAGCATAAAAGCATTTGCTACTGGTCTGGGTAGGGCAGCAAGTTCATGGGAAAATTGATAAGAAGACCATGAACTAATAAGCACCTGAAGGTCAACAATACATAAATAAATAAATAAATAAATAAATAAAAAATATATATATGTGTGTGTGTGTGTGTGTGTGTGTGGGTGGGTGGGTAGGTGGGTGAGTACACACACCCACACACACACATACAGAAAGACAGAGAGAGAGAGAAAACATAGTTTCCCAACATGGAGTCTGTATGATGGGGATATTATCTTAAATAGTTCTCAAACTTTTTTACCTCTGTATCCTTAATATCAGGAGCATGAATGCTAAAATCAGACAGCTTAGCCTGAAGTAAAAGAGCAAGCATAAGAGCTTCAAGTTTTATATTAAAAGTTTACATGAAAAATAGCAGGAGATATCATACATCTATTAGAAAGGCCAAAATTCAGAACACTAACAACTCCAAATCCTAGTGAGGGTATAGAGCAATAGGGACTATCATTCATTGCTGGTGAGAATGAAAAATGGT
>JAVSCE010009438.1:0-129558 GCA_032199065.1 Smutsia gigantea | reverse complement strand
TCAATAATCACCAGGGAAATGCATATCAAAACCACAATGAGATATCACCTCACACCTGTTAGAATGGCCACCATCCAAAAGACGAGAAATAACAAGTGTTGGTGAGAATGTGGAGAAAAGGGAACCCTTCTACACTGTTGGTAGGAATGTAAATAGGCACAGCAACTGTGGAAAGTGGTATGGAGGTTCCTCAAAAAACTAAAAACAGAAACACCATACAACCCAGTAATTCCACTTCTAGGAATTTACCAAAGAAAACAAAATCCCTGATTCAAAAAAATATATGCACCCCTATGTTTATTGCCATATTATTTACATAATAGTTAAGATATGGAATCAACCTAAGTGTCCATTAATAGATGAATGGATAAAGAAGAGATCATACATATACTCAATGAAATATTATTTGGCCATAAAAAAAGAAATAAATTCCACCATTTGTGACAACATGGATGGACCTAAAGGGTATTATGTTGAGTGAGATATGCCAGGCAGAGAAAGACAAATACCATATGATTTCACTTATTGTGGAATCTAAAAACGAAACAAAACAAAATGATCAAAATAACAGTAAACTCACAGACACTGAGGAGTGACTGGTGGTTATAATGGGGAAGGGAAGGGGTGGGTAGGTGGAGAGGCAGAAGAGGGTAAGAGGGCACAAAAATTCTCAGTTATAATGTAAGCTGGTCACTGAGATGGTAGTACAGCATTGAGATTATAGCCAATGATTCTGTAACATCTTCCTATGTTGACAGTAACTGCACTAGTGGTGGTGAGGTTTTAATAATATAGTTAACTGTTGAATGACTATATCGTATACTTGAAACCAATGTAAGATTGTATATCAACAATCCTTCAATTAAAAAAAAAAATCTAAGAATAACACAAATGAGTGAAAATCACCAGAGGAGAAAAAAGAAAAATAAGCATAAAAATAATGCAAATATCCTCCACCCTTCTTCCCAGTTTCTTTTTCAACTAAGTGAAAAGTAACAGAATTGCCACAAAAAACAAATTCATTAAGGCTAGCAGGGTTTATCACACATACAATAATGCAAAGTATTTACTGATAAAATGATAGCGTCTTAGTTGTCATAGCATATAACTTCCTTGTGCTTCTAACAGTTTGTAAATGCTCAAAAACACAAGGAATATCATAAAGGCATATTCTTCATATTCTCCAGCAATTGAATACTACTATTTACTCATACCTCAGGGAAAAAAAAACTCTCTACCTTGAAATAATCCAGGAAGAAAACCCCTGAGGTAGCTCTTTATCAGACTCCATGAGAAGAGCAATAAATGCATGAAGAGTAATAGCTGAAAAGCAGTTTCCAATTTGCCTCCAGAATCTATAGGTCATTTTTACAGCTCTAAGTTTTCCACCCATCTCCTAAACATGTTTATTATTTGTATTAAATAATCAGTTTACAATCTGCATTAAAATATCAGAAATATAGCTAAGAAACAAGACATCCAATAGAAGTTAAACATCTCATTTTGTAAAATCCCTCTTTACAGACTATATATAATCTGTGCTAATCTTGGAGAAAAGTAATATTTTCCTAGTAAGTTATTAATATTTTAAAACTTAATTCTGTAACATAACAGTTATCAACAAAGAATTTTAAGTTATATCCTACCATTACTTTTAACATGATTCTTAATGAATGTTTAAATTTCATTTATTAACAAAGAGCTTCATTCTAAATTTTAACATAAAAGGCATTATTTTCTCTTTTTAAAATAAAAGAGGAAAAAGGTTGATGGCAATGGAAGCAAGCACCCTCACTATGCCACTGGAAATAGAGGAGAAAAATTCTTTGGGAGAATCTTTATTATTAAGTTGTTTACTTGGTATTAACATAAGAAACCCAAGAAGCTTTCATAATTTTCTTCCTAGTGGTGCAATGGTAGTGGGGACATGGGGAACTGGGCACTCTCATTCACCACTATTAGAACACAATTTACAATGGCAGGTAGGAAACATGTGCCTGACATACGCCAATCCTTGAAAGAAGATTAAAACAACAAGGTCTCTGCAAAACTGTGAGATAAAGACCTAATAAATAGGTGTTCCAAACCTTTCTGTGCACAGTAGTCACCTATTTGTAATTTCCCAGAAGTCACTGGAAGGGGAAAATTAGAGCAGAATGAACATAATCACTCATACCTGCACCTACTACGATGAAAAAGCCTTGAAAAAGTCATTGATCTGTTAAAAAAAATTATGTTACTGATATGTAATATATATTAGGCACTATGCTAGGTGGTAGAGATTTAAAAATAGTTTTTGAAACTGCTACATCTTCAAAGAGGTCACATACTCTGATAAGGAAGAAAAGCCTGAAAACTGACAAGTACAGTATCTTTTTGATAAGGACTATAATAAGGACAATGAAGGACACAGAAACAGTATCTAACAAATTGGCAGGCGTGCACAGCTCAGGTTAAAAAGAGCTGATTCCTGAACTGGGGGTGGGAAGAAACTGGGTTGGAAAGGAGATGGGCTCTCCAGCCAGAATAACAGGAACAGCATTTACAAAGGCAGGCGGTCATGGAAGAAATGCACGTTAAAAAAAAGCAAATAAAATGGCTGAGCTCTGTGTGGGAGGACATGACAGGAAGGAGAAAATGAGGCTGCAGCAGTAAGAGAACACCGTATCGTGGAGGCCCTTGAATTTTGCCAACCACTTCCAGCCCATTCCAATCCCTACCTGAAAAGCCCAGGGAAACTGCAGGAAGAAAGTAGGCCATAGGATTTTGGCCACTTTCTTAGCCTATTAAAAAATGCAATGCCATGTACAGTGACTGTAATGGGGTTGGGGGGGGACCTGATGAAGGGGGTAGTGTAATCACCATAATATTACTCATTTAATTGTAGATTAATGATATCAAAATAAACTTATTAAAAAAATGCAATGCCAGAGAGGAGCAATAGTGGCAAGCAGTGCCAAAATCAAGCAGGGCAAATCCATCCAATAGAAATAGCCTCTGCCTAAGAATACAGAAGCATACATCTTCCCGTTTTAAATACATGAAACATACTAAACACAAATAGTAACTTTCATATATACCAAATGCAACAATTTCACATCTTCATTCAAAGAAGTGTGTGTACTCAGTGCAGTATCAATAATCTTTAATCTTCATCAGCCAGTGGACTTAAAACTAATGACTTAAAAACTATTGGGGGGATGACTTCCGGGAAGATGGCGGTGTGAGCAGGGCGGCAGAAATCTCCTCCCAACACTATATTTATCTACGAAAACACAGAAAATACATCTATTCCTAAAAGAGAGACGAGAATACACAGGAAAGCGCACAGCGTGCAGCTACACCCGAGAGGACTCGGCACCCCAAGAGGCGGGTAAGATACGGAGCCGCGACCCGGCGGGACCCGAGCCCTCCCCCACCCCAGCGCACCGGCGGGAGGAGAGGATTCAGAGCCGGGAGGGAGTGGAAGTACACCCCGCGAAGTAGCCAGCCCCGGGGATCTGCGCGGGGAGCGCTGACCCACATTGCGCAGTGCAGCGGAGATTGGAGAGACAGAGGGGCAGGATCTGAGCGGGGAACGCGCCAGGGGGCTTGCAGCCGGCTCCGGGAAGGAAAAAAAAAGTGCGCGCTTTCCTCAGCGGTCTTAAAGAGACAGGAGCCCAGCGGAGGAGCCGGATCGCCCCAGCACACTCAGCCCAGCAGGCTGGGAGTCCTGGGGAGTTTCAGACGCCTTAGCTGGCGACTGAGGAAGCGTAGCCATACTTAACACTTCTCACTGAGATCAACAGCCTCCTATTCGTTCCCACCCCTGCCAGAGCGATAAAGGGCCCTGTGGAGCGGCACAGTCACAGCTATGGAATAGTGGGGCAATAGCGCCACCTAGAGCATTCCCACAGAATCTACGTCCGGTGGGCATTTTTTTTTGTTTTTTTTGTTTTGTTTTTTTGTTTTGTTTTTGTTTTTTCTTTTCTTTCTTTTTTTCTTTTTTTTTCTTTCTTTTTTTTTCTTTTTTCTCTTTTTTTCTCTCTTTTTTTTTCTTTTCTTTTTAAAGTCTTAAAGAGCCCAGCTGACATACGTGGCAACTATCAGTGACCAATTATACAGCCATGAAAAGACAGAGGAATATGGTTCAGACCAAAATCAACCAGACAACCCCAGAGAGGGAGTCTGAAGGGATGGAAATGCACAGCCTCCCTGAAAAAGAATTCAGAATAAAAGTCATAACCATGCTGATGGACCTACAGAGAAATGTGCAAGAGCTGAGGGAGGAAGTGAGGGAACTGAGGAAAGACAATACAGAAATCAGACAAGCGATCGACGGGCTTAACAGCAGAATGGATGAGATGCGAGAGACTGTTAATGGAATAGAAAACAGAGAACAGGAGTACAGAGCAGCTGAGGCAGAGAGAGATAAAAGGATTTCTAGGAATGAAAGAATATTAAGAGAACTGTGTGACCAATCCAAACGGAACAATATTCGCATTATAGGAGTACCAGAGGAAGAAGAGAGAGAAAAAGGGATAGAAAGTGTCTTTGAAGAAATAATTGCTGAAAACTTTTCCCTCGCTGGGGAAGGAAGTAGTCTCGCAGTCCACCGAAGCTCATAGATCTCCCAACACAAGGGACCCAAGGAAGACAACACCAAGACACATAATAATTAAGATGGCAAAGATCAAAGATAAAGACAGGGTATTAAAGGCAGCTAGAGAGAGAAAAAGATCACCTACAAAGGAAAACCCATCAGACTATCATCAGACTTCTCAACAGAAACCTTACAGGCCAGAAGAGAATGGCATGATATATTTAACGTAATGAAACAGAAGGGCCTTGAACCAAGAATATTGTATCCAGCACGATTATCATTTAAATATGACGGAGGGATTAACAATTTCCAGACAAGCAAAAGCTGAGAGTTTGCCTCCCATAAACCACCTCTACAGGATATCTTAAAGGGACTGCTCTAGAGGGAAGCACTCCTAAGGCTAAAAAGAGGTCACCAGAGAAAATAAAATCATAACAAAGAAAGCAGACCATCCAAATACTAACTAAAGGCAAAGAATAAAACACCTATTATAGAAAGAATGGAGGAGGAGGAATAAGAAGGGAGAGAAATAAAGAAACATCAGACTGTGTTTACAATAACTTAACAAGAAACTTAAGTTAGATTGTTAGATAGTAAAGAAGCAACCCTTGAACCCTTGGTAACTACGAATCTAAAGCCAGCAATGGCAATAAGTACATACCTATCAATAATCACCCTAAATGTAAATGGACTGAATGCACCAATCAAAAGACACAGAGTAACAGAATGGATAAAAAAGCAAGACCCATGTATATGCTGCCTACAAGAAACTCACCTCAAATCCAAAGATATACACAGACTAAAAGTGAAGGGATGGAAAAGATATTTCATGCAAACAACAAAGAGAAAAAAGCAGGTGTTGCAGTACTTGTATCAGACAAAATAGACTTCAAAACGAAGAAAGTAGCAAAAGATAAAGAAGGATATTACATAATGATAAAGGAGGCAGTTCAACAAGAGGATGTAACCATTATAAATATATATGCACCGAACACAGGAGCACCGGCATATGTGAGACAAATACTAACAGAATTAAAGGAGGAAATAGAAAGCAATGCATTAATTTTAGGAGACATCAACACACCACTCACTCCAAAGGACAGATCAACCAGACAGAAAATAAGTAGACACACAGGCACTGAACAACACACTAGAACAGATGGACCTAACAGACATCTACAGAACTCTACACCCAAAAGCAACAGGATACACATTCTTCTCAAGTGCACATGGAACATTTTCCAGAATAGACCACATCTTAGGCCACAAAAAGAACCTCAGTAAATTCAAAAATATTGAAATCCTACCAACCAACTTCTCAAATCACCAAGGTATAAAACTAGAGATAAATTTTAGAAAGAAATCAAAAAGGCTCACAAATACATGGAGAATTAACAACACTTTCCTAACTAATCAATGGGTGAATGACCACATCAAAACAGAAATCAATGAATATATGGAGACTAATGACAAGAACAACACAAAGCCACAATTTCTGTGGGACATAGCAAAGGCAGTTCTAACAGGAAAATATATTGCAATCAAGGCCTATTTAAAGAAGGAAGAACTTTCCCAAATGAATTACTGAAATTGGGAAAAGAAGAACAACTGAGGCCCAAAGTCACCAGAAGGAGGGACATAATAAAGATCAGAGAAGAAATAAATAAAATTGAGAAAAATAAAACAATAGAAAAAAATCAATGAAACCAATAGCTGGTTCCTTGAAAAAATAAACAAAATAGATAAACCCCTAGCCAGACTCATTAAGAGAAAAAGAGAATCTACACACATAAACAGAATCAGAAATGAAAAAGGAAAAATCACGACGGACCCCACAGAAATACAAAGAATTATAACAGAATATTATGAGAACCTATATGCTAACAAGCTGGGAAAACCTAGAAGAAATGGACAACTTCTTAGAAAAACACAACCTTCCAAGACCGACCATGCAAGAAACAGAGAAACTAAACAGATCAATCACCACCAACAAAATTGAATCAGTAATGAAAACACTACCCAAGAACAAAACCCCCAGATCAGATGGATTCACGTCTGAATTCTCCAGACATATAAAGAAGAAATAACACCTATTCTCCTTAAAGTTTTCCAAAAAATAGAAGAGGAGGGAATACTTCTAAACTCATTCTATGAAGCCAGCATCACTCTAATACCAAAACCAGGCAAAGACCTCACCAAAAAAGAAAATTACAGACCAATATCCCTGATGAACGTAGATGCAAAAATACTCAACAAAATACTAGCAAACCGAATTCAAAAATATATCAAGAGGATCATACACCATGATCAAGTGGGATTCATCCCAGGGATGCAAGGATGGTACAACATTTGAAAATCCATCAACATCATCCACGACATCAACAAAAAGAAGAACAAAAACCACATGATCATCTCCATAGATGCTGAAAAAGCATCTGACAAAATTCAGCATCCGTTCATGATAAAAACTCTCAACAAAATGGGTATAGAGAGCAAGTACTTCAACATCGTAAAGGCCATATATGACAAACCCACAGCTAACATCATACTTAACGGCGAGAAGGTGGAGCTTTTCATCTAAGATCGGGAACAAGACAGGGATGCCCACTCTCTCCACTGTTATTCAACATAGTACTGAAGGTCCTAGCCATGGTAATCAGACAAAACAAATAAATAAAAGGCATCCATATTGGCAAAGAAGAAGTCAAATTGTCACTATTTGCACATGACATGATATTGTACATAAAAAACCCTACAGACTCCACTCCAAAACTAGAACTAATATCTGAATTCGGCAAAGTTGCAGGATACAAAATTAACACACAGAAATCTGTTGCTTTCCTATACACTAACGATGAACTAACAGAAAGAGAGATCAGAAAAACAATTCCGTTCACAATTGCATCAAAAAGAATAAAATACCTAGGAATAAACCTAATAAAGGAAGTGAAAGACCTATACTCTGAAAACTACAAGACACTCCTAAGAGAAATTAAAGAGGACACTAACAAATGGAAATGCATCCCATGCTCTTGGTTGGCTAGGTAGAATAAATATTGTCAAAATGGCTATACTATCTAAAGCAATCTACAGATTCAGCGCAATCCCTATCAAAATACCAACAGCCTTCTTCAATGAACTGGAACAAATAATTCTAAAATTCACATGGAACCACAAAAGAACCCGATTAGCCAAAGCAATCCTGAGAAGGAGGAATAAAACAGGGGGAATTACACTCCCTGACTTCAAACTCTACTACAAAGCCACAGTAATCAAGACAATTTCGTATTGGCACAAAAACAGACCCACAGACCAGTAGAACAGAATAGAAAATCCAAACATTAACCCAGACATATACAGTCAATTAATATTTGATAAAGGAGCCTTGGATATACAATGCGGAGATGACAGCCTCTTCAGCAGCTGGTGTTGGAAAAATTGGACAACTACATGTAAGAGAATGAAACTGGACTACTGTCTAAGCCCATACACAAAAATAAACTCAGTGTTGATCAAAGACCTGAATGTAAGTCATGAAACCATAAAACTCTCAGAAAAAAACATAGGCAAAAATCTCTTGGACATAAACATTAACGACTTCTTCATGAACATATCTCCCTGGGCAAGGGAAACAAAAGCAAAAATGAACAAGTGGGACTATATGAAGCTGAAAAACTTCTGTACAGCAAAGGGCACCATCAGTAGTACAAAAAGACATCCTACAGTATGGGAGAATATATTCATAAATGACGTATCCGTTAAGGGGTTGACATCCAAAATATATAAAGAACTCACACACCTCAACAAACAAAAAGCAAATAATCCAATTAAGAAATGGGCAGAGGACATGAATAGACACCTCTCCAAAGAAGAAATTCAGATGGCCAACAGGCACATGAAAAGGTCGCTAATCATCAGAGAAATGCAAATTAAAACCACAATGAGATATCATCTCACACCAGTGAGGATGGCCAACATCCAAAACACATACAACAACAAATGTTGGTGAGGATGTGGAGAAAAGGGAACCCTCCTACACTGCTGGTGGGAATGCAAATTAGCTCAACCATTGTGGAAAGCAGTATGTAGGTTCCTCAAAAAAACTCAAAATAGAAGTACCATTTGACTCAGGAATCCCACTCCTAGGAATTTACCGTAAGAATGCAGCAGCCATCAGTTGATGAATGGATAAAGAAGAAGTGGTACATATACACAATGGAATATTATTCAGCCATAAGAAGAAAACAAATCCTACCATTTGCAACAACATGGATGGAGCTAGAGGGTGTTATGCTCCGTGAAATAAGCCAAGCCGAAAAAGACTAGTATCAAATGATTTCACTCATATGTGGAGTATAAGAACAAAGAAAAAATACTGAAGGAACAAAACAGCAGCAGACTCACAGAACCCAAGAACGGACTAATAGTTACCAAAGGGAAAGGGACTGGAGAAAATGGGCGGGAAGGGAGGGATAAGAGGGAAAAAGGGGCATTACGATTAGTAGATGTAATGTTGGGGGGGCACGGGGAGGGCAGTACAACTCAGAGAAGACAAGTAGTGATTCTATAGCATCTCACTACGCTGATGGACAGTGACTGTAATGGGGTTGGTGTGGGGGACCTGATGAAGGGGTAGTTTAATAATCGTAATATTGCACATGTAATTGTAAATTAATGATAATAAAATAAATTATATTAAATAAAAAAAAAAAAAGAATGCAGCAGCCCAGTTTGAAAAAGACATATGCACCCCTATGTTTATTGCAGCACTATTTACAATAGCCAAGAAATGGAAGCAACCTAAGTGTCCATCAGTAGATGAATGGATAAAGAAGAGGTGGTACATATACACAATGGAATATTATTCAGCCATAAGCAGAAAACAAATCCTACCATTTGCAACAACATGGATGGAGCTAGAGGGTATTATGCTCAGTGAAATAAGCCAAGCCAAAAAAGACAAGTATCAAATGATTTCACTCATATGTGGAGTATAAGAACAAAGAAAAAAACTGAAGGAACACAACAGCAGCAGACTCAGACCCAAGAACGGACTAATAGTTACCAAAGGGAAAGTGACTGGGGAAGATGGGTGGGAAGGGAGGAATAAGGGGGAAAAAGGGGCATTATGATTAGCAGATGTAATGTTGAGGGGGCACGGGGACGGCTGTGCATCTCAGAGAAGCAGTGATTCTATAGCATCTCACTACACTGATGGACAGTGAGTGTAATGGGGTTGGTGGGGGGGACCTGATGAAGGGGGTAGTTTAATAACCATAATATTGCACATGTAACTGTAGATTAATGATACCATAATAAATTCTTTAAAAAAGCTAAATCCTTATGAGACAGTCAGAAATCAACAAATAACATCCTTAATGAAAATATCAAGAAAAGGCAAGGTGGGAATGTTAAAAAATATAAAGTAAATACATTAAAAAGTGTTATTCAAGGGGGCACTACTACATTTTGAGGAGGGCAATTCTTTGTTGTAAAGGGCTGTCTTAAAGCACAGGTCAGGAAACTAAGGCCCATGGGCCCAATCTACAAAACATTGCCTGTTTTTGTAAATCAAGTTTGTGTATCCTTACATTGTATACACTTTTCCAGAAATTCTGGAAAACAGCCATGCCCATTCATTTAATTCAATTATGTTTGAGGCTTCTTTTGTACTGTAACAGCAGAGTTGAGTAGTTGCCACAGAGACCTACCTTATGGCCCTCAGAGTCTGAAACATTTACTATCTGGCCCTTTACAGATAAAGTTTGCCCACCCTAGGTTACAGTATTATGTGACAAATAGCATCTCTGATTCCTACCCACAAATATCAGTATTCCCCCCAAAGTAATTATGAAAACCAAATTTTCACACCCCACATTTGCAACCCACCTGAGGAGTAGCAGAGCTTCAGTTAGATATCCACTACGCTATAAAGAATTTAAAATGTATGCCTCTGGGGAGCAGAACTCGGAGGTTGGGTAAGGGCAGGAAAAGGCAGTATTGGGAGCTGCCTTTTTTTCCCCCTCATAAGCCATGAAACACTGATTAATCTTTCAAAGTATTCACATGTATTTCTTCAAGAAAATTAAATTTAAGAGCAAAAGAAAAAAATAGAGCAAATCAAATCTGGTTAATGGTTCTGGTGACTCTAAAATAAATGTGATTACATCTGCCAGATATTATTTGTGACATCTGTTACTGTTGCTCTGGAGAACGTTTTGATTGTACATCTCCAAAGCTACTAGGTAAATGACCCTCAGGTAAGAAGCGCATTACTGTGCTAAATGAATGTGAGCATAGTATTTCAAATCCTGTCTTCCCAAATGTCAATCTAGTACATTGTACAAATGATGCTTAGTGAAGTTTGAAATATTTAACATAAAAAGCCAAATAGATAAAATGTTTAATAAACATTACTAACTCTCACAAGTAGAAATTAGGAGAAAAGCTTTCAAAGATCTATGTAGGAAATGTAAAAAAATATTGTTTTAGCTTAATCAATTTTCTTTTAAGGTGATTGGAAGATTATAAGTAAATATGACACTAATACAGAGCCACAAAAAACTGAATTAATAGCATGATCAACATCAATTCTTCCAGTTCAGTACCTTATGTGAAAAATATGATACTGCACACCTGTGGTATGTTCTATCCAGAAAAGAAATAACATATCCAAAGACAGACTTATATACTTAGGTTTGTCTTATCTTTAAAGTGTTCTAATTACCACTTATTTCCAACTCAACTAAATTTAAAAATTGTCTTATTTTTTCCATTTAGAAAAAGCTCTAACTATATAATTATATTTTGTTAATACTGACCTGAACAATAAGGTGTCAAAAATGTCTTAAAATGTGAAAACAAACAAAATATACTACATACATGAAAAATCTAAAATATTACATATGACAACATACATACACTCTTCAGCAGCAAACACATCACTGGATTTTTTAATGAGGTATTATTTATTTTTGGCACTTTATAAAGAAAATATTACATTGGTAAGGCTTATTTTGAAATGTAGAGGATGACACAGCTAGTTAAGTAGTTATAACAACTAATCCTAGAACATCAAAATAAACATTTTAATATTTCGGTTTGGAAAATACAGTCCACAAAGGTTTATTTTACTGAAAAGATTTAATTGTTGAATTGAAACTTATAAGAAACAGATTAGAACTGTAGTTTCTCTTGATATAAAAGTTATAAAATTATTACAGCTCTGCTAACCTTCTTTTAAAAATTAATGCTAGAAAAATTGTAATGCTTTTATGAAATGGTGACCATATTTAAAATCCTGTAAATCTGGTTTTTATTGTAACTGAAAAAAATTAATCTAGCTACTTTAATAGTATGGAGTAAAAAATAGAGAAAAAATATTTTTAAGCATCATCTAATTTATTTAGAAGTAAAATTAGCAGGAGGAAAATCAAAATACTCTTCCCCTTCCACTCAAAAGATCCTAAAATCTTTTTGGTAGTACTTTAGAGACAATATTTGACATAAATCCATGGCACCAAAAAAAAGCAGTCATTTTTAGAACAGAAACATTTAAAAGGTTAAAAGCTTTGACTATCAACTTACCTTCTTTTGATACCAGACTATAGCATCTGTGACCTTGGACGCCATTTATTCCACTGAAATCACACATTCGTCATTTTAGACTGTGCAAGAGAGAAAAACACAAAGGACTTTACTTCCACCTTCCAAAAGGAGACTGACAACATGCATACATAGCACTCTAGTTACTTGCAGAGCAAGGGGTGTATGACTATACTGATATTACACCCTTGCTCATTACTATTTTAGCAACAGGTTCTCTTAAGTAAACAAAAATCAGTTGCCATAATAAAAGAAGGAACTTTCTACGTAAGTAAGACACTTGAATCTTCTTACAAAATACTGCATTGTTTTTTTTTTAAGTAACTCTTTAAAATTTTTTCAAAATTTCCCAGATTATACTGGAAACTTTAAATTCACACTTGATAGGAATGAATTCTTTTGCTCAGTAACAGGTCCGTGTTGCTGTTAGTTTCTATCTACGAACTAC
The DNA here is from genome assembly GCA_032199065.1 of Smutsia gigantea. NCBI lineage: Eukaryota > Metazoa > Chordata > Mammalia > Pholidota > Manidae > Smutsia > Smutsia gigantea. The sequence continues at coordinate 116,923 of JAVSCE010009438.1, read as the reverse complement.
TGTCAGTTAGTGTTGCTTAAAGGATGGCTTGATAGAAATGCCAAAATTAATAATCGTATTTAATTTTCTCTGATACTCAGTAAACACAAAGTTGAACTAAAATTGAATAACTTGGAGAAATCTAATTTATGTTAAATACTAAGTCAATATTAGAGTTAATTACCAGTAATAACAGTAAGGACTTCCCAAATATCACAGTTTGCTAATAATTAGCACAGACCTCTTCATAAGCATCTTTTTTGTGTTTGTCTAAAACAGTTTTGGATACTAAACTTAATGGTTACTTAGCCCTACAGAGACTTAATTCTAGATTGATTCCAGTTAACTCTGGAATTCTTTTCTAGTCATAAGACGAGGCTGGCATAAAGGATGCCTCTGGTATGGTTTTAAGAATGAGCCTAAACGGGTTCAAACAGATACCTGCCCCAGAACTCATTATAAACCAGGATCATCCAAGGCCACATGGGCTCTCAGGATAATCCTGGGAGTAAAGCACACTGCTGAGTTGATCCTAACACATGCAGATCTGCAACTGTAAATATGCAACCAATACAGAGTTTGCCCAGAATAAACAAATATCTGAAGTTTACACATCATTCTTGGACGCTTACTAGGATTTAAATATAATGAAAATTATCATGAGCAAGTTCCAATGTTCAAATGATCAACCTAAAAAAATTAAGGGTTAATTTATTTAATGCCTGTATTTTTGACAGTGTTACAGACCAGCTTATTTTATTACATCCCCTAAGATACAGATTCCATCTTTAACTGATCAAATGTAAGGAAACTGTTTTGAAATTCTTGATAAATGCACTGCATTTATTATAGGAGAAGCATAGAGTCAAAAGACTTGGATTCAAATACTGTCTTCCATTGCCTAATATGAAATATCGAAGAAGTCACTTAATCTCTGACCTCAGATTCTTTAACTTGTACAATCAGAAAAATTGTACCTACCTTATCGCTTACAGGGTTTTGTGACAGGTAAGTAAGGTAGTATGCATAAAATGCTTACCACAGTCCAGAACATGAGGTAGTATCCAATTATAATTATTTGTATGATTACTTCTGCATTAAAAATTCTGCACTCTAGGAATTGGGAAGGGTTCATATTTCCTTTTTTAATCATGGCAAACAGTTTAGACAAGGAATACATGCAATTTTGTTGACATTTAAAATAAAAATAGGTGACTGATTATCATAAAATCCCAATATCAAATCTTAACTACACACACACGGATTATTTAGAGATTTCAAAGTTCACCTACACTGAAGTTTCTCAGTCAGGTGTGGCTACCTTCATTTCTCTCATTAGGGTTTTCTGGGGGAGCTTTCCCTTACTTACTTATAATCCCCGAATTGTGTTTTTCTGTCCTGGAGGCCTCTGGGATAATTCATTAGCTTTACCCATATTTTATCCCAGAGCTTTTTCCCACTGATTCTGCTGGGAACAATTTTTTACATTCACCTTTACTACATTTCTTTGTCACGACAATTGTGTATGATTTCCAAAATGGCTATAACTCCTCCCCACTCCTGCTCTCCCCCTCGCCAAATGCAAACTACACAAAACGGTACAAAGTCTGAGAATATTAACTTTTTCCTTTCCTTTCCTTTCACTTCACCCTATCTTTATTAACAAAAATTCCAGATTATTTACCAAGATAAAGAACCTCTCTCCTAATCCACCAGGAATGTAAATAAAGGCATTTCATATGCAAAATGTGAAAGGATTTTTTTCACCCAATCTATTAAATGTGTGAGATACTAATACATTTGGGGGATATTTATATGATCAAATATAAATAGTAAAAACTTTAAAAAACACTTCAATAGAAGTGTAGAAAACACTGCTTGCTTCAAATAAAATGATCTGAAAGATCATTTTTTTCTATTATTTGGTTTACACCATGCTGTAATCAGAAAAAAATATCAAAAATCAACTCTAATAGTATATTATGTCATAAAATGTTCCGAACACTTTAATTATATTTCTTGATCTACAGAAATAAAAATTAATTAAAGAAAAAAAAAACACCTTTCTCCAGTGATGGTAAGGTTTGTTCTGCAAACTCATTTAATAGTTTTTCCATTGTGTCAACAACAACCTTTCAGTGACACCGGATGGATCATACCTATTTTTAAAACAGGTTGTACAGCATGCTGCGATAGAGTTCAGAATCAGGCATCTGGCAAAGTGCACTCAAAGACACCCAAACTTCACAGGAGTATAAACAAGAATTAATAAATCAACAAATGATTTCATGAATCATTAAGATTATTTCTAAAGCCTTCCCAACTTCTTTGATTCTGACAGTCCAGGAACACGGGTTTACAGTCTCTATTAATCATGGCAGTTCATGTTAAATAACTTTTTATATTACATTATGACATTAATTTACAGAAAAAACATAGAAAGCTTACTGAGTACTTAACAAAGGATCTTAATCTTTTTTGATCAATTGATCTGACAGAAAGAGGGGTATTAAGATATGGAAAAAATCCAATTATAAAACTACAAAGATAACTGCAGCATTAACATTTAAATCTTGCTATAGATAGTTACTCTAAGCTAATTCTCTCCTTGACACTGCTTTAATCATCAAACTGAAATTATTCTTTACAATGTGAAGTTCCACACAAAATTCATTCATGATGCCAAAGACCAGGGAGGAGGGAAAAGATGACTATGAAGGAGATACATGTTAAATATGACTTTATAGAATCTCCCTATCAAATATAGTAATACTCAGGAGTACTCTTTGCACAGATGTAACCAAAGAAATCATGTTTTTAACCATTCCATATTTTAGAAAAAAATCAGTCTATCAAATACTACTTAATGTGACAAGGTACTTCTCTCCTTGTTCTAGAAACAATTTTCTCTGTTCCAGCATGACTCTCACTCACTGTGCTCAGAAAACAACCTATGCCCACCTGACACTGCTTGTGCTGTTATTCTCTTTTCTCCACTCATCCACTCTTCTAAGTCAGTTCAAATCCTACTTCCTCTATATTCCCATGAAGCTTCCTACAAATGTTCATTTGGACTAAAAAATGTGGGAACTTGATGCCTCTTCCAGCACTGATCTGTACTAATAAATCTGGCATTTAAATAAAAATGAAAAACAGTCTAGCCACCCATGTTATTTGACTCTATGTAAACACTCTTAAGGAAAAATAGACATCTTTCTGCCTTTGTGTTTCACTAACTGCCCAGTACATTATACTATGCAATAGAGGAAGTACAGCAGAGAAAAGGCAATGACTAAGCATCAGGAGAAATGGGCTCTACATCCAAGTACTGAAACTAGGAGCTGCATGCATTGAATAAGTTGATGAGTTCTGGGCCTCTTTCGCACCAATGCCATCTAGCCAAACATTCCACAACTAAGGTTAAATAAGAAGCAATTTCAATAATATACAGGAATTCCTCTGAATTCCTTTACTAATACACCCAAAAACATTAATAATAATTAAATCAGTGTTACATATATGGAATTTAATGTAGTAGAAATTATTAGACAAAATGGAAAACATACTATTTTTAAAAGGCAGTTTATGTTAAACTCCTCCAGCCCTGATCTCTATATTATCCTATTCATTATTATATCACTCCCTACTGCCCTTAGAATCCTATTTAGATCGTTTGCCCTTTAGAATCCTACTAGAACTTCTAAAATCTCACCCTAACCTCTTACCCAATATTACAGATTACTGTCTTCTCATATACCCATCTGTATCAACCATAACACATTTCCCACACATTTCAAACTCTGTCCCAAGATTAACACTTTGCCTTCCAAAACAAGGGAGATTTCAAGAAGGCCTCCTAGATTCCATTTGCTCTACACAGTTTTCCTAAATTCCTCCATTAAAGATTTCTCATCCTGTTCTATATTCCCATTGTACTTAATATATTTTCTTTAGCTTACACTTTTGTGTATGTCTGTAAGTGCTCCTGCCCCTATCTAATAATAGTTCTAAGAGCAGTCCAAAAGTGGTTACCTCTGGACTCTCCAGTAGCTTTTTGTATATATTAAACACTGTTCACAAACCAAATTAAAAAGTGGCCAACCAAAGCACCATCAGACGAATGAATTTAAGGACAAAAACTGAAAATTCTACCTGTCCATCTTCTGTACTACATCACTGTGCACATAAACAAAGAACATACACTTTCATAACACTGAAAGGTACAAAAATGTTAAGTACAGTAGGTATGGCTGATTTATTTCCTGATGTGTTACTCAATCGATTAATATCTATTTACAGACATAAAAAGAACAATGAAAAAGAGTTAAAGTCAAACCTGCCAAGTCTAGTCTAACTCCATTCTTAAGTGTTGAAGCTAACTATAACTCAGATACTTCCTCCACAGCTAAAATAAGCAATTTTTAGACTTCAGAACTGGGAATAAAGTTTCTCGTTCCCTAAAAAGGTAATAAATGAAATTGCATCAAAAAGAATAAAACACCTGGGGATAAACTTAACGAAGGAAGTGAAAGACCTATACCCTGAAAACTACAAGATACTCATGAAAGAAATTAAACAAGATACCAATAAATGGAAATACATCTCATGCTCATGGATAGGAAGAATTAATATTGTGAAAATGGCCATCCTGCCTAAAGCAATCTACAGATTCAATGCAATCCCTATCAAAATACCAACATCATTATTCAACAAACTAGAGCAAGTAAGTTCTAAAATTCATATGGAATGACAAAAGACCCCGAATAGCCAAAGCAATCCTGAGAAGGAAGAACAAAGCTTGGGAGATTACACTCCCTGACTTCAAGCTCTACTACAAAGCCACAGTTATCAAGACAATTTGGTACTGGCACAGAAGAGACCCATAAATCAATGGAACAGAATAGAAAGCCAAGATATAAGCTCAAGCATATATAGCCAATTAAAATATGATAAAGGAGCCATGAATATACAGTGGAAAAAGCCTCTTTTTTTTGTTGACACAATGGAAAAACTATTAAATCCGACAAGAGCTTAACATCCAAAATATATAAAGAACTCACACGCATCAACACCCAAAAAGCAAATAACCCTATTAAAAAATGGGCAGAGGGTAAGAACAGACAATTCTCCAAAGAAGAAATTCAGATGGCCAACAGGCACATGAAAAGATGCTCCACATCGCTAATTATCAAATGCAAATTAAAACTACAATGAGATATCACCTCACACCAGTTAGGATGGCCAACATCCAAAAGACAAACAACAACAAACGTTGGTGAGGATGTGGAGAAAAGGGAACTCTCCTACAGTGCTGGTGGGAATGTAAACTAGTTCAACCATTGTGGAAAGCGGTATGGAGGCTCCTCAAAAAACTAAATAGATATACCATTTGACCCAGGAATTCCACTCCTAGGAATTTACCCTGAGAATACAGGATCCCAGATTCAAAAAGACACATGCACCCCTATGTCTATCACAGCACTATTTACAGTAGCCAAGAAATGGAAGCAACCTAAGTGTCCATCAGTAGATGAATGGATAAAAAAAAATGTGGTACATATACACAGTGGACTATTATTCGGCCATAAGAGAAACAAATCCTAACATTGGCAACACATGGATGGAGTTAGAGGGTATTATGCTCAGTGAAATAAGCCAGGTGGAGAAAGACAAGTATCAAATGATTTCACTCATCTGTGGAGTATAACAACAAAGCAAAAACTGAAGGAACAAAACAGAAGCAGACTCACAGAACCCAAGAATGGACTAACAGTTACCAAAACGAAAGGGACTGGAGAGGGTGGGTGGGAAGGGAGGGATAAAGGGATTAAGGGGCGTTATGATCAGCATACATAATGTAGGGGGTAGCACGGGGAAGGGTGTATAACACAGAGAAGAGAAGTAGTGAATCTATGCTGATGGCAGTGACTGTAATAGGGTATGTGGTGGGGAGTTGATAATGGGGTGAATATACAATCACAATGTTGCTCATGTGATTGTATATTAATGATATAATATTAATTTATTAATTAATTTAAAAAAACTAAAAATAGAAATACCATTTGACCTGGGAATTCCACTCCTAGGAATTTACCCAAAGAAAACAAGTTCTCAGATTCAAAAAGACATATGCACCCCTATGTTTACTGCACCACTATTCACAATAGGCAAGATATGGAAGCAACCGAAATGTCCATCAGTAGATGAATGGATAAAGAAGATATGGTACATATACCCAACAGAATACTATTCAGCCGTAAGAAAGAAACAAATCCTACCATTTGCAACAACATGGATGGAGCTAGAGGGTATTATGCTCCATGAAATAAACCAGGCGGAGAAAGACAAGTACCAAATGATTTCTCTCATTTGTGGAGTATAACAACAAAGCAAAACTGAAGGAACATAACAGCAGCAGACTCACAGACTCCAAGAAGGGACTAGTGGTTACCAAAGGGGAGGAACTGGAGGAAGGTGGGTGGGGAGGGAGTGAGAAGGGGATTGAGGGGCATTATGATTGGTCCACGTGATGTGGGGGGGGGTCACGGGGAAGACAGTGTAGTGTGTGTGTTGCATCTTACTACAGTGATGGACAGTGACTCAATGGGGTATGGGGAGGATTTGTTAATATGGGTGAATATAGTAACCACCACGTTGTTCATGTGAAATTTTTGTAAGAGTGTTTATCAATGATACTTTAATTTAAAAACATAAATAAATATGAAGGAATAAATGAATATAATCTATCTGTCATTCTGCCAAACCATCTCTCATAACCTGTCCCTGACCCCGCTACCATAAACCTGGTACAAGCCCTTATCCATCTCTTACCAGAACTACTGGAACAGTCTCATTATTTCTTCACTTCCAGTATTTATCTTTCTAAAATAGTGGTCCTACCATGTTTCTCTCCTCCTTAAAAACTTCTAATGATTTCCTATTGCCTAAGAAAAGAGTTTAATCAGCACAGTATGCAAAGATCCTCCTTTTGAGACAGGGACAGTGGGTGTTAAGAGTAGGGTGAGGGCCTCTGGAAAAAGCAAGGCAGGATATTTACAGTGAGAGCAATGTAACTACATGCAAGGAAACCCCCTACCAAAACTCTGTGTTAAACATTAAGCTCTAGAGTCATTCTTCAGTGAGATCAGTTGATATTCCCTAGATAAAGGAAAGTAGGGCATGTTTTTATTGTTAATCGTTTATAATCGTGTAAGATTAGCATGCTAAAAGGGATTTAATGTCTTATTAAGGACAAACATCCAAAAAGAACTTTTAACAAGTCCACACCCCTAAGCCCTTTATCAGTTCCCAAAAATCTTCAATTGCCTATAAATCCCCCAGACAACAAACCACCCTCTCCTGTCCCCTCCTGGAGTGAGCCAGGAGCTCTGTCCTCTCACTGTATCTCTCCTTAAAACCCTCTCCCTGGCTCTCCCACCTTGGGTGTTTGCTAAGTTCATTCTTCAACTCCGGCATCACTTTTACAACCTGATCATATATTTATTGCCTTTACAATCAGTAGCATCCATCGTCTATCTCCATCTTCTTCCACACATGACCTCTTACCTACCCAACCCAATCTGCCATTCATATACATGTCCTCCAATCTAGACACATGGGTTCCCAAATATAACATACACTCACATACTTGCTTCTAGTCATTGTGATATTTCCTCTAAGATAACTTTCCCCTTGTTCTGACCTACTTGACAAATTACTTTGTTTTGTCTAAGCCAAGATCATCAACAGAAATTAAATTGTGAAAACATATATATAAGCAATGGTGTTCAAATGACTAGTTATTAAAGGAGTAATTTAAGATTGAAATATTTCAAACTACAAGGAAAAAAAAGGTAGACTAAAAACAGACTAAATGCATCTAACTTCACTACCTAATAATATGTAACTGAAATTACAGCAAAGGCAAACACACACAAGGTCGGGGAGAAAAGAGAGGGAAAACAAAAGTAAAAATGAAGTTTGAAAGAAGATATGTGACTAGTAACTGATCTAGCAAACCTGAGAAAGCAGAAGACAATAGAGGAGAAAGGAAAATATCAACACAATTCACACCATAAACACCAACAAAGTTTCAAGGACTGTGGCCTACGCATCAAGAAACCACTGAAGTGGAGTAAATGTGGGGTTAAAAAGGGGGCTAGAGGAGGGGCTCAAGATGGCAGCGTGAGTAGGGTGGTGGAAATCTCCTCCCAAAACCATATAGATTTTTGAAAACACAACAAATACAACTATTCCTAAAACAGAGACCAGAAGACACAGTACAACAGCCAGACTACATCTACATCTGCAAGAACTCAGCATCTCAAAAGCTGTGAACCAGCGGGACCCTAGCACTCCCCCCACCCCAGCTCACCAGTGGGAGGAGGAAAAGAATCAGAGTGGGGAGGGAGTGGAAGCACAGAACTACTAAATAACCAGCCCTAGTAATCTGCACCGGGAGCACAGACACACATTGCCTGGTGTACTGGATATTAGAGAAATGGAAAAGTAAAATCCGAGACAGAGAGTGCAAGCAGGTCCCCACAGCCGGCTCCCCTGGGACAAAAGAAAAGCAGGCGCTTTTTAAAATTCTTAAAGGGACAAGGGCTCAACAGTTAAACAAAATCATTCCAGCACACGCAGCCTAGCAGGCTGGGAATCTTGAGGAACTTCATGCTCCCTAACCCCTTGGGGGGTAATGCAGCCACAAAGCTCCTCACGGTGAAAAGCAGCCTGCCATTCATTCCCCCCAGCTGTCGCTGCAAGCAAAACAGCTGGCCTGCCACAGCTGTGGAGCATCCGGAGAATAGCCCCGCCCACAGTAACCACAGAATCTCCTCCCAGCACACAGCTAACAGGGACAGACAAAGGAAGGCAGAGAAAGGTCCGGAAGGCATGAAGGGGCACTGCTCTCAAAGGAGAACACACCTGGGGCTTCTGCCACACCCCACAGTGCGCTAGGCTTTCCCGAAGGCCGCTCCACGCATGGCAGCTCAGGAGATTATCCCAGAGACTGCGCCCAGTGTGCAGGCAGACGGCACAGGCAGTGGAAACCAGAGCAAGAACCGAAAGGCATGAAGCGGCACTGTTCTGGCAGTAGAACACACCCGGGACAGCTGCGACCCCCCACAGTGTGCTAGGCTATCCCGAGGACTGCCCCGCACACGGAAGCTCAGGAGATTATCCCAGAGACTGCTTGCGATGTGTGAGTAGATGGCACAGGCAGTGGAAGACAGACCAAGGTCCAGAAGGCACGAAGGGGCGCCGGTATCACAGGAGAACACAAATGGCACCGCTGCAACCCCCCACAGTGCACTAGGCTATCCCGAGGGCTGCCCCACCCACGGAAGCTCAGGAGATAATCCCAGAGACTACTCCCGGTGTGAGTGTAGACGGCACAGGCAGCAGAGAAGGGCAAGGCAACCAACAACCACGAAGGGACTTTGTTCTCCCAGCTGACACACACACCACCTGCCTGCAACCACTTTCATCGCCATAAAAAGGCAGAAGAATCTGGTCCAGTCAAAAATCACACAGACAACCCCAGACAGAGGGCCTGGTGAGATAGATATAACCAATCTTCCCGAAAAAGAATTCAAAATAAAAGTCATAACCGTGCTGATGGACCGGCAGAGAAATATGGAAGAGCTAAGGGATGAAGTCCAGAGGGAGATAACAGAAATGAAACAATCAATACAAGGTCTTAAGAGCAGGCTGCATGAGGTGCAAGGGACTGTCAATGGAATAGAAATCAGAGAACAGGAATACAGAGAAGCTGAGGCAGGGAGAGATAAAAGGATCTCTAGGAACAAAAGAATATTAAGAGAACTATGTGACCAATCCAATTGGAACAATATTCGCATTATGGGGTACCAGAAGAACAAGAGAGAGAAAAAGGGATAGAAAGTATCTTTGAAGAAATAATTGCGGAAAACTTCCCCAAGATGGGGAAGGAAACAGTCTCTCAGACCATGGAAGCCCACAGATCTCCCAACAGAAGGGACCCAAAGAAGACAACACCAAGACATATAATAATTAAAATGGAAAAAATCAAAGACAAGGAGAGAGTATTAAAGGCAGCCACAGAGAGAAAAAAGATCACATACAAAGGAAAACACATCAGGCTATCATCAGACTTCTCAACAGAAACTTTAAAGACCAGAAGAGAATGACATGATATATTTAATGCAATGAAGCAGAAGGGCCTTGAACAAAGAATACCGTATCCAGCACGATTATCATATAAATTTGAAGGAGGGATTAAACAATTTCCAGACAAGCAAAAGTTGAGGGAATTTGCCTCCCACAAACCACCTCTACAGGATATTTTAAAGGGACTACTCCAAATGGAAGCACTCCTAAGGCTAAATAGATGTCACCAGAGAAAATAAATTCACAGCAAAGAAAGCACACCAACTAAATACTAACTAAAGGCAAAAAATAAAATCAACTATCCATAAAAGCAGTCAAAAGAAACACAAAACAGTTCAGAATAAAACACCTAACATATAAAGAATGGAGGAAGAAGAATAAGAAGGGAGAGAAATTAAGAATCATCAGATTGTGTTTATAATAGCTTAATATGAGAGTTAAGGTAGATGGCTAGATAGTAAAGAATCTACCCTTGAACCTCTGGTAACCAGGAATCCAAAGCCTGCAATGGCAATAAGTATATATCTATCGATAATCACCCTAAATGTAAATGGACAGAATGCACCAGTCAAAAGACACAGAGTAACAAAATGGATAAAGAAGCAAGACCAATATATATATACACTGCTTACAAGGGACTCACCTCAAACCCAAAGATATACACAGACGAAAGGTGAAGGGATGGAAAAAGATATGTCATGCAAACAATAGGGAGAAAAAAGCAGGTGTTGAAGTACTTGTAAGACAAAATAACTTCAAAACAAAGAAAGTAACAAGAGATAAAGAAGGACATTGATAAAGGGGGCAGTCCACCAAGAGAATATAACCATTATAAATATATATACACAGACACAGGAGAACCAACATAGGTGAAATAAATACTAACATAATTAAAGGGGGAAACAGAATGCAATGCATTCATTTTAGGAGACTTCAACACACCACTCACTACAAAGGTCAGATCAACCAGACAGAAAATAAGTAAGGACACAAAGGCAATGAAAAACACACTAAAACAGATGGATCAAACAGACATGTACATAACTCTACACCCAAAAGCAGCAGGATACATTCTTCTCAAGTGCACATGGAACATTTTCCAGAATGACCACATACTAGGCCACAAAAAGAGCCTCAGTAAATTCAAAAAGAATGAAATTCTACCAACCAACTTCTCAGATCACAAAGGTATAAAACCAGAAATAAATTGTTCAAAGAAAACAAAAAGGCTCACAAACACATGGAGGCTTAACAACATGCTCCTAAATAATCAATGGATCAATAACCAAATTAAAACAGAAATTAAGCAATATAAGGAGAAAAACGACAATAGCACAAAGCCCCACCTCTATGGGATGCAGCAAAGGCAGTTCTAAGAGGAAAGTATATTGCAATCCAGGCCTATTTAAAGAACAAAGAACATTCCCAAATGAATAGTCTAAAATCAAAATTATTGAAACTGGAAAAAGAAGAACAAATGGGGCCAAAGTCACCAGAAGGAGGGACATAATAAAGATCAGAGAAGAAATAAATAAAATTGAGAAGAATAAAACAATAGAAAAAAATCAATGATACCAAGAGCTGGTTCATTGAGAAAATAAACAAAATAGATAAACCCCTAGCCAGACTTATTAAGAGAAAAAGAGAATCTACACACATAAACATAATAAGAAATGAGAAAGGAAAAATCACAATGGACCTCACAGAAATACAAAGAATTATTAGAAAATACAATGAAAATCTATATGCTAACAAGCTGGAAAACCTAGAAAAAATGGACAACATTCTAGAAAAATACAACCTTCCAAGACTGTACAAGGAAGAAACAGAAAGCTAAATAGACTAATTAACAGCAATGAAATTGAATAGGTAATCAAAAAACTACCCAAAACAAAACCCCCGGGGCCAGATGGATTCACCAGTGAACTTTATCAGACAATAGAGAAGACATAATGCCCATTCTCCTTAGTTTTCCAAAAAACAGAAGAGAAGGGAATACTCTCAACCTCATTCTCTGAAGCCAGCATCACCCTAATACCAAAACGAGGCAAAGACCCCACCAAAAAAGAAAATTACAGACCAATATCCCTGATGAACACAGATGCAAAAATACTCAACAAAATATTAGCAAATCGAATTCAAAAATACATCAAGAGAATCATACACCATGCTCAAGTGGGATTCATCTAAGGGATGCAAGGATGGTACAACATTCGAAAATCCATCAACATCATCCACCACGTCAACAAAAAGAACAACAAAAACCACATGTTCATCTCCATAGATGCTGAAAAAGCATTCGACAAACTTCAACATCCATTCATGATAAAAACTCTTTTAACAAAATGGGTATAGAGAGCAAGGACGTCAACATAATAAAGGCCATATATGACAAACCCACAGCCAACATCATACGTAACAGCGAGAAGCTGAAAGCTTTTCACCTAAGATCGGAAACAAGACAGGGATGCCAACTCTCCCCACTGTTATTCAACATAGTACTGGAGGTCCTAGACACGGCAATCAGACAACACAAAGAAATACAAGGCATCCACATTGGTAAAGAAGAAGTCAAACTGTCACTATTTGCAGATGACATGATACTGTACATAAAAAACCCTAAAGACTCCACTCCAATACTACTAGAATATCTGAATTCAGCAAACTTGCAGTATAGAAAATTAATGCACAGAAATCTGTTGCTTTCCTATACACTAACGATGAACTAACAGAAAGGGAAATCAGGAAAACAATTCCATTCACAATTGCATCAAAAAGAATCAAATACCTAGGAATAAATCTAAAAAAGGAAGTGAAAGACCTATAACCTGAAAACTACAAAACACTTCAAAGGGAAATTAGAGCGGACACTAGCAAATGGAAACTCATCCCATACTCTTGGCTAGGAAGAAATAATATTGCCAAAATGCCTATTCTACCTAAAGCAATATACAGATTCAATGCAATCCCTATCAAAATACCAACAGCATTCATCAACAAACTGGAACAAATAGTTCTAAAGTTCATATAAAACCACAAAAGACCCCAAATAGCCAAAGCAATCCTGAGAAGGAAGAATAAGGCAGGTGGCACTATGCTACCAAACTTCATCTCTACTACAAAGCCACAGTAATGAAGACAATTTGGTACTGGCATAAGAACAGACCCACAAACCAGTGGAACAGAATAAAGATTCCAGATATTAACCCAAACATATATAGTCAATTAATATACAATAAAGGAGCCATGGATATACAATGGGGAAATGACAGCCTCTTCAGCAGTTGGTGTTGGAAAAACTGGACAGCTACATGTAAGAGAATGAAACTGGATCACTGTCTAACCTCACATACAAAAGTAAATTCAAAATGGATCAAAGACATGAATGTAAGTCATGAAAACATAAAACTCTTAGAAAAAAACATAGTCAAAAGTCTCTTGGACATAAACATGAGCAACTTCTTCATGAACATATCTCCCCCGGCAAGGGGAACAAAAGCAAAAATGAACAAGTGGGACTATATCAAACTAAAAAGCTTCTGTACAGCAAAGGACACCATCAGTAGAACAAAAAGACATCCTACAGTATGGGAACATATTTTCATAAATGACATATCCGATAAGGAGTTGACATCCAAACTATATAAAGAACTCACACACCTCCACAAACAAAAAGCAAATAAGCCAATTAAAAAATGGGCAGAGGAGCTAAATAGACACTTCTCCAAAAAAGAAATTCAGATGGCCAACAGGCACATGAAAAGATGCTCCACATTGCTAATTATCAGAGAAATGGAAATTAAAACCACAATGAGATATCACCTCACACCAGTTAGGATGGCCAACATCCAAAAGACAAACAACAACAAATGTTGGTGAGGAGTGGAGAAAGGGGAACCCTCCTACAGTGCTAGTGGGAATGTAAACTAGTTCAACGATTGTGGAAAGCAGTATGGAGGTTCCTCAAAAAAACTCAAAATAGAAATACCATTTGACCCAGGAATTTCACTCCTAGAAATTTACCCTAAGAATGCAGCAGCGCAGTTTGAAAAAGATGTATGCACCTCTATGTTTATCTCAGCACTATGTTTACAATAGCCAAGAAATGGAAACAACCTAAGTGTCCATCAGTAGATGAACGGATAAAGAAGATGTGGTACATATACACAATGGAATATTATTCAGCCATAAGAGAAACAAATCCTAACATTGGCAACAACATGGATGGAGCTAGAGGGTATTATGCTTAGTGAAATAAGCCATGCGGAGAAAGACAAGTATCAAATGATTTCACTCATCTGTGTACTATAAGAACAAAGGAAAAACTGAAGGAACAAAACAGCAGCAAACTCACAGAATCCAAGAATGAACTAACAGTTACCAAAGGGAAAGGTACTGGGGAGTATGGGTGGGAAGGGAGGGATAAGGGGGGCAAAGGGGCATTACGATTAGCACATGTAATGCAGCAGTGTGGGACACGGAAAAGCAGTATTTATGGAGAAGATGAGTAATGATTTTATGGCATCTTACTGAACTGGTAGACTGTGAGTATAGTCTGGTATGTCAGGGGGACTTGATAATAGGGGGTCTGGTAACCATAATGTTGTTCAACTGATTGTACATTAACAATACCAAGAAAAAAAAAAAAGGAATTCCATTTGACCCAGAAATTCCAGTCCTAGGAATTTACCCTAAGAATGCAGCAGCCCAGTTTGAAAAGATATATGCACCCCTATGTTTATTGCAGCACTATGTTTACAATAGCCAAGAAATGGAAGGAACCTAAGTGTCCATCAGAAGATGAATAAAGATGTGTTACATATATACAATGGAATATTATTCAGCCATAAGAGAAACAAATCCTACCATTTGCAACAACATGGATGGGAGCTAGATGGTATTATGCTCAGTGAAATAAGCCAGGCAGAGAAAGACAGGTATCAAATGATTTCACTCATATGTGGAGTATAAGAAAAAAGAAAAAAACTGAAGGAACAAAACAGCAGCAGACTCACAGAACCCAAGAATGGACTAATAGTTACCAAAGGGAAAGGGACTGGGGAGGATGGGTGGGAAGGGAGGGATAAGAGGGAAAAAGGGGCATTACGATTAGCAGACATAATGTAGGTGGGAGCACGGGGAGGGCTGTACAACTCAGAGAAGACAAGTAGTGATTCTATAGCATATTATTACGCTGATGGACAGTGACTGTAATGGGGTAGGTGGTAGGGAATTAATGATGGGGGGAGTCTAGTAACCAGAATGTTGCTCATGTAATTGTAGATTAATGATACCAAAAAAAAAAAAAGGAGTGCTAGTGGAAAGCTATTACAGTAACATCCTCATTCTCACCCAATGCCATTGTATATTGTTTCTTCAAGTCCCAGTCACAGATATATGTCTACAAATGGAGGTAAAACAAATATATATATAAAGTAAAAGAGTTGAAAGTGTTGTCAGGGTAGCTGCATCTGGAGTCATCTCTCCCCAGTCACTAGGTGAAACCTTATCCTGGAGAGGCAAGGGTTCTTGAGTCTGGAGTAAGAAATCTCGAACATGTCGGACAAGTGTAGGTAATGAAGGAGTTCGTTAAATCGAGAGTCGTCGTGAATGGCAGCAGTGGAGCACACAGTAGAGAGCAAGGGAGAACAGCAGGAGGAAAGGAATGTTCATTGAACTACTGCTCAGCAATGGGCAGATCCCTTGCCAACCTCTGAAGTGAGGGTCACCTGGCATACAGTGTTCACTTGAATATGCATAGAGTGGGAACTAAGCCTCTACTATCCCAGATTTGGGGGAGCCACAGAGCACTGGATGGAATGAGATTATGTTCTGAGAACTTGCCAAAGGCAAAGCAAGGAGATTTTGGGGCAGCCACTAAAGAACATAATGGTACTGCTGCAGTCCTGTCTGGGTCACCCAGAACATGGGAACTTACAAGCCCAAGCCAGAGATCTTAGTAGCCCTTCCCTACTTGCCTGAAGTACGAGAGAGAGTGAAGACTTTTCCTTAATAGAAAACTGAATGAAAGAGTGAAGTAACAATGCCACTTACCACTGGGAAAATAGGGCTCTTATTAACCTCCCAAGAAGCTTGGAAGAGCATGGAGACAAAATGCAGTAAGTTGAGCAAACAGGAAGTCTTTATTTAAGGCAAAGTACACACTCAAAGAAAGGGGAGTGTTGGCAACCTCAGAGAGGAGGTATACTACAGCTTAGGACTTGTGTCTTTTAAGGATTTCAAGAATGGAGCAAAGGGCCAGGGTGGGTGGCATAGGCATGACGTGGTCTCTTGATGTCTATCTCTGGTGAGAATCATTATGTCACCATCCATAGTCTGTCCTGTAGATCTTCTGTAAGATAAACTTAACACAAGGAATTTCTTGATCCTGTTCTTCTCCAAGATAGTGGTTACCCTCAGTCAGTGGGAATATACCATTTAGGACTGCTTGCCCTGACTAAAGATAGGGTCAGCTGTTGGCTAATCACCATAAATTATGTTAGGAATCTTACCTCCTAACTCCCTGGTCTTTAAAATAAAATATAAACCTTAAGATGGAGTCCCGCCTATTCTTACTATACTATTTACATCTCAGAGTTTTTCTTCATAGGCAGGAAAAATTAATCATGATTTTAAGACTCTATGCTCCATTTACCCCATGGTCCTAAGCACATGGGCCGGTGAAAATCATGTCTGAACTTGCCTCACCTTTTTGTCCCTTCTCTTAAGATCCAATCACCAACCAGATGTTGCCCCCACGCCTTAAGACCCAATCACCAACGTCCCACACCCTACTCCTTAAAAACGCGCTTCTTCACCTACAAGCTGCTGCTCTCTCCTTTCCAAGACAGCCATTCTGTCTGTCTGTCTTACAGGGAATAAAACCACACTGACGGAGTTCTCGTGTCTTTCCTTGTGAGCGAGTGAGCCGTGTAGCTAAAGAACACTTTCATTGGTGTTTCCACCCAGTTTGGGATCTCCCGGTCGCCTGCTCTTCCCTAGGAATTCGACCTGCACCGGGAATCCGATAGCGCCCGGCCCCTCCGGACACGAGGGCTCCTCAGCGCCCTCCAACTCCCTGAACGCCTCTCCAGCATCCACTACCCGCGCCAAAGGAGCGGTGAGTCACCCTCTCCCATCAAGTGACTAAAACGCCTCTGTGAGCGCCTGAGGGCTGACTGTTGAGTGTCCGGCACCCTGGTGGCCTCACCGCAGGCGGGAGACCGCCCCAGCCATGGCCTTCATTGGCTACAGCTATGCCCCTAGTCACTTCCAGTCCAGCTTATCTCAGTCCGAAGCACCCTCCCCCTTCAACTGACTAAAACGCCTCTGTGAGCGCCTGAGGGCTGACCGTTGAGTGTCCAGCACCTTCGTGGCCTCACCGCAGGTGGGGGATGGACCCCAGCTACAGCCTTCATTGGCTACGGCTGTGCCCCTAGTCACTTTCAGTTTCTCTCGTCCTCAGCAGGCGGAAGACTTGCCCTCAGTCAGTTTCTCTCATCCCCAGCAGGTGAGAGACTGCCCCCTAGACCTGCAGCGGGTCAGTGATTCCCCCAGTCCACTAGATTCCCTCGTCCCTCTTGCACCCTTACTAGGCCCACAGCAGGTCAGTGACGCCCCAGTCCACTAGTTTCTCCCGTCCCTCTTGCACCCCTACTAGTCCCACAGCAGGTCAGTGACGCCCCCAGTCCTTCTTGTCCCCAGCAGGTGAGAGACTGCTCCCACTGTGACTCTTCTGCTCCACCGGCTCATAGCCGAGGCTCATAGCCAAAAAGTCCGAGCGCTAGGCATCTGCTGCTTGCTTAGGGCAAGTGTGCCCTTCCAGTGACAGAGGTGACGACCCTTCACTTGGAGTTGGGCTACTCTTTGGAGTTCTGAGCCCGGTAGGGATGCCTGGGGTGTGCTGCAGGAACTCCACGAAAGAGTCACAATGGTGGCGTCCCCCTAGATGCCTGCCAATTCCCCGCTCAGCTGCCTCCTAGACAATTTCAAAACTCTTCATTTACATCCAGATCTAAAGCCCTCCAATTTAATTCGGCTCTTCAGCCAGATTTGGCCCCAATATCCTTTAGACAATAAAACAATTTGGCCTCAGTATGGATCCTTAGACCCTAAAGTCCTTCAAAACCTTCACATTTTCTGTGAGCATTCAAGCAGATGGAGAGAAATTCCCTGTGAGACAGAATTCCCTATGCTCAAGCTTTCTTCTATCTTCAAAACAAGCCATCTCTATGTAACTTTTGCCACCCTAAGCATATCCTTGCCTGCCTTTCAAACCCTCTGAAGACTCCCTCTTCCTCCCTAGACCCAGATCCTGCAGATGAGCCCCCCACCCCCTATCGCTCAGCAGGCCAAGGATCAGCAGCCTCAAGTGCGCAGCCCTCTCCACCCCTCCGACCCTCCCTTCTTCTCCCTTCACAGCTTCCATATCACCTCCCCCAGTTTCTCCCTACCCCAACCCCTGTTCAGTCCCCTCACCTCTCAGTCCGCCTGCCACTCGCAGTTGCACTAAAGCTCACTGCTTAACCCCAGTGAGGGAAGTAGCAGGAGCCGAAGGCGTCATTAGAGGACACGTTCCCTTTTCCCTTTCTGACCTCTCGCAAATCGAGAAGTCCCTCAGCTCATACACTTCTAACCCTACAACCTATACCAAAGAATTCCAATACCTCACCCATACCTACAATCTCACCTTCCATGACCTCCATGTCATCACGTCTAGTACCCTCCTGCCTGAAGAGCGCAGGTGAGTCTGGGAGCAGGCTAGAGCCCATGCAGATGACATGCACCTCACCAACCCCACTCACCCCACGGGACCAGAAGCTGTGCCAGATAGAGACCCAGGATGGGACTATAACCACCCCCGAGATATCATTCACCAAGACCAGTTTACTACCTGTCTCGTAGCAGGCCTCCGAAAAGCGGCCAATAAAGCCATTAATTATGAAAAATTACAAAACATCCTCCAAGATAGGGATGAAAACCCTTCAGCCTTCCTAGACAGGCTCACAACAGGCCCTCTTGCAGTATACCAAACTAGATCCAGAAACTCCTGACGGGTGGCAACTCCTAATGACTTACTTCTTTGCTCAAAGTTTTCCTGACATAAGAGCAAAACTAAAAAAGCTCGAGCAGGGGCCCCTTACGCCACAGTCCAAAGTTTTAGCCATAGCCTTCAAGGTGTACAATGGGAGAGATGAGAAAGCCTTAAAACATAAATACCAGCTAAACCATCAAATGATGGCCAAAGTCTTTCCTCCTGTGACTGTCAACTCCCGAGGGCCTGAGAAGACAGCCTCACCAAAACCATGCTACAAGTGCGGCCAAGCAGGCCACTGGGCAAAAGCTTGCCCCAACCCGAGAGAGCCCTCATGCCATAGGTGCCACCAAGTAGGCCATTGGGCAGGAGCTTGCCCCAACCCGAGAAAGCCACCTGTGCCCTGTCCCAAGTGCCACCTCCCTGGACATTGGGCAGTTGAGTGTCCTAGTGCTCAGAGAAGCACACAGCCAGTTGACTCTGCTCCATCCCCAGCCGCTATCTTCAACCTAGCAGACAAAGATTAGCGGGGCCCAAGGCTCTCTCGAATCGCCACCGCCATCACTACCGAAGAGCCCTGGGTGACAGTCACGGTGCCAGGAATCCCACTCTCCTTCCTCATCGTCACCGGAGCTACTTACTCCATTCTGTGTTCATATAAGGGCCCCATCTCCCGTTCTTGCATATCCATCATTGCAGTTTACAGCACCCCTTACTTGCACTATAACTCAAACCGCTTTCACACACTCATTTCTCATTATCCCACACTGCCCTACCCACCCTCATTGGCAGAGACATTTTACACAAACTAGGGTCTTCTATTTCCTTTCGCCCCTCACACCGCCTCAACTCAGACTCGCCAGTGGTCCATCTTCTCTGTCTTCAGAGCACCCCCTCCCCTATTCCAGCGCCACCCTTACCGCCAAACCTTGTAAATCCCTCCGTGTGGGACACAAACAACCCATCTCTAGCTAAGTGCAGCCCAGTCCAGATTAGTCGTAAAAACCCACTCTTTCCCATCACAATCCCAATACCCGCTACCCTTGCACAGCCAACTCGGCCTCCAGCCAATCATCCAAAATCTGTTAAAAAAAGGCTTCTTGAAACCAACCCACTCCCCGTTCAACACTCTAATACTTGCAGTGAAAAGCCTAACAGCACTTTCAGGCTCGTCCAGGATCTCTGAATCATAAATGAAGCAGTCATCCTCATCCATCCCATAGTACCCAACCCATATACTCTCCTCTCCTCCATCCCAAGCTCCACCACCTATTTTTCAGTAATAGACTTAAAGAATGCCTTCTTTACCATACCTCTACACCCCAATTCCCAAAATCTTTTTACTTTTACATGGACAGACCCCACCTCCCGTGTCTCTACCTAATTAACATGGACTGTCCTTCCCCAAGGCTTTAGAGACAGTCCCCACCTATTCGGCCAAGTGCTACCACATGACCTCCAACATATTTCTTTCCTTCACTCTACCCTCCTTCAATATGTCGATGATCTTCTTCTATGCAGCCCTTCCCTAGCAATCTCACAACAAGATACAATCACCCTATTAAACCACCTCTCTGACTGCGGTTACCGTGTCTCCCCAGAAAAAGTGCAGTTATCCACATCTCAAGTTTCATACTTAGGTGTTCTTCTGACCCCTGGACGAAAAGCCATAACTCTATGCAGAAAACAACTAATTTGCGATATCCCTGTCCCCTCTACAAAAGAAGAGATACTTTCCTTCTTAGGCTTAGCAAACTTTCTCCGTAGCTGGATCCCCAATTTCTCATTGCTCGCAGCTCCCCTCTATGCTGCAGCAAAGGGCTCCCTCTCTGAGCCCCTTTTGCAGCCAGTAACACGCCCCTTCTCTTCCCTGCAGAAAGCTGTCCTATGAGCCCCAGCCCTACACCTGCCAGATCTCTCTAAACCCTTCCTCCCATATGTTAATGAAACCCATGGGTTCACCCTTGGAGTCCTTTGCCAGACCACACTGTGCATACCTGCCCCTGTAGCATATCTGTCAAAGCAATTAGACACCACCACCCGCAGATGGGCACCCTGCCTCCGCGCCTTAGCAGCTGCAGCTGCTCCTCACCAAGAGGCAGGAAAGCTCACCTTCGGCACAGCCACCACCAGGCTTTCACCCCACCGCCTGTCAGAGCTCTTAACACACAGAAGTCTGAAAACCCTTCCCCCTAAGCTGAATCCTAGCCCTGCAAGTCACCTTTCTAGAAGATCCCTCCATTTCCTTTGCTACATGCACCCCTAGCAACATTGCCTCCCTACTCCCTTCCCCAGCCGACACCCCAACAAACCTAAAACCTGAACATAATTGCATTCAAACCCTAGAAAATCTTCTTCCTCACCCTATTAACCTACAAGAAGGAGCACTCCAGCAGGCCACACATGTATGGTTTACTGATGGGTGTTCTTTCGTCACCCCTAATGGCACCCGGAGAGCCGGGTATGCTGTAGTCTCCCCCACTCAGACTATAGAAGCAGCCCCCTTGCCCTCACACACCACCAACCAACAAGCAGAATTCATAGCTCTCACCTGCACATTTACCCTGGCGAAAGGAAAAGCCCTCACCATTTACACAGACTCCAAATACACTTCCCATATCCTACTCTCCCATGCAGCAATGTGGAAAGAAAGGGGATTCCTTACCACAAAAGGGACCTCTATCACTAACGGGAAGCTCATCACAGCCTTGTTAGAAGCTTCACAATTTCCACAGTCCATTGGCCTTGTGCACTGCAAATCCCACCAAACAGATCAATCATTCGTGTCCAATGGGAATAACAGAGCAGATGCTGCAGCCAAAGCAGCCGCTGCAGCACCATTTATCGGACCCCTACGGCCCCTGCCTCCCATACCCACTCCTTCCATCCCTCTCTTTAATATGACAGACCTCCTCACTTACTTACACACCATCTTCCACTCTAACAGTCAAGCTCTTGTGCAGTTTTCAAAACCTTTTTACCCTTTGTCTTCAGATGGTCTTGCCCTCCTTAAACATATTTCTTCCACCTGTAACATCTGCCAGAGAGTCAACCCTAACACACCCACTCATAAACCCACCTTTCCCAGCCACCAAGCGTGCGGATTCCCCCCAGGCGCTGACTGGCAAGTAGATTTCACATGCATGCCCACCGTAAAGAAGTACAAATTACCTCCTTGTTTTAGTAGACACTTTTAGTGGGTGGGTAGAAGCCTTTCCAATAAGCAACAAAAGGGCCTCTACAGTAGCTGATACCATCCTTACTCACATCATTTCCTGATTCAGGCTCCCTACTTCCCCGCAGTCAGACAATGGGCCCAAATTCACTTCCGCAGTAACCCAAGCCATAACCAAAACACTTTCTATTCCTTGGCAATTTCACATCCCTTATCACCCATAGTCCTCAGGAAAAGTAGAGAGAACCAATCGGACTCTAAAGAAAACCCTTACCAAACTATCCCTAGAACTTCACCTAGACTGGGTCAAGCTTCTACCCCTCACTCTCCTCAAGAGTAGAGGACTACCAAAGAAACCCACCAACCTATCCCCTTTTGAGCTCATGTACAGCCGGCCTCTCATTCCGCCAGGAATAAGCCCACAGTCACCAACACTCCCCTCACACTTACTCCACTCCTGCAGTACATACGCTCCCTAATATGGACAACGGCCAACCAAACCACCCCAGCCCCCGCAGAGACAAATATCTCTAGTCCCTACCAGCCAGGAGATCTAGTCCTTTTCTCTCCCCCTCATGCCAAGCATAACCCTCTAACCCCCAAGTGGCAAGGCCCACATCGAGTCCTACTTACAACCCCCACCGCAGCCAAACTTACTAACATTCCTTATTGGATACACCATTCACACATTAAACCATATACCCCTTCCCTCCCTTTTTCACTGCAGACTCCTATGAAGTGGAACAGATAAAGCTTCTCACTCTGCGCCTCAAGAAAGTACAAAAGCCTAGCCTTCCTCTAATCTGCAAAGATACAAGTTGAAAGCCATGCAATCAATTCTCTTCCTCCAACCTGTTTTCCCCCTCCTTATCTTTTTCCCCCACTGTATTCTCACAAGCTCACAGCCACCTCCCTTTGCCCTTATCCTTTGCCTAAACCTTATTTCCCCCAAGCACCTCACCTATGTCTGGCAGTTCAAACTTAGAGAAACATACACTAAAAATAATGTCAAAAAAACTCAGCTCATCACCACCGCTGCCTTATAAAAGGATGCCAAAACCCCATCACCCTTGACCTCCGCAGCTCAAAACTTGCCAACGATCCCTCTATCTCTGTGTCCTACTTGTGCTTCACTTTTGACCAAAAACATTCTTACTGTAAGGCATACCCACAGTACGGAGGATGCCCCTATTGGTCTTGTAAATTACATACTCCCGCAAGCAATGGAATCCTTAGGGTCGACCAAGATACTAAGAGCTACATTTTAGTCATCACAGATGCATGGAAAGACCGATGGGCAAGAGGCGAGACAGGAGCATTCTAACCAAGTCATTGGTATAACCTCCCAACAGGTCAGTTCTCAATTTCTCAAGAGTATGTATCCATTTCTCACCCGCATACCCAAATTTCTCATAACATTCAACAGTCTGAACAGATTCTAACCAATGAACTCAACAAACCCTCTCTAGGGAAGCACCCTGCTACTTCCTCCCTCTCATGGCTACACCTCATATAAAAAGGCCTCAGTCTTCTGAACCTAATTTCGCCAAACCTTAACCCTTACAGATGCTTCCTTTGTGCATCCCTCATACGACCTCTCCTACCTGCAGTGCCCCTTAACATATCCACATATACTCTCAGAAACACCCCCACAGAAACCCCCATCTCTCCAATCACCAACATCCCACTCTGGAAATCTACTGAAGAAAATATAACCGCCACCCGGGTATGCCTTCTTTCACCAAAAGCTTCCCGTAACCATCAAAGTTGCACCCATACCATCACATACTCTCAAACATCATACTCCAAGCTGGGAGAACTCTTCTGGTGCAACGGCTCCTTAACTACCCGCATCTTCCCGAACACCTCCAATCCCTGTCTCATAGTCACTGTAGTCCCTCAGCTGACTCTGTACAGTAAAGCAGAAATAAAGTGGCTCCTGCCACAACACCATAAAAAACGGGCAGCCTTTCTCCCAATTTTAGTCAGGCTATCCCTATCGGCCTCCACTCTAGGAATCGGACTCTCTGGAGGAGCCCTAGGACACTCCCTATGAGGCATCGACTATCTAAACACAAAGCACCACATGGCCCTAGATTCAACTGCACAGTCATTAGCATCACTTCAGAGGCAAGTAACCTCAGTAGCACAAGTAGCCTTGCAAAATCGCAGAGCGCTAGACCTCCTCAGCTGAAAAAGGAGGCACCTGCCTCTTCCTGCAAGAACAATGCTGTTATTACATCAATGAGTCAGGCATAGTTGAAGAAAACATTCACAAACTTAGAGAATTATCTGAAGAACTTTTAGCAAAAAGAGACAACAGCCCTTACTGGTGGCCCTTCTCTTCAACTCTGAGAGAAATCCTACTTCCTCTCCTCATGCCTCTTATCATTTTCTGCCTTCTTCTACTCCTCGCTCCCTGCCTAATTAATTTTCTAAAAAACCTCATTCAAACTCAAATTTCAAAAATCACTAACCAAACAATCAATCAGTTAATCATGCAGGAATACCACCGCCTCCCAACAGAAGAAGGATCCTGCCAGCAGACAACGCAGTGCTGACAGAAGCCCAAGTCCTAGAACAGGCCATCGCCACTTCAGACCAAGGGCTCATCCAAGGACCACCCCCATCAATACAAAATGAGCTTCATCGCCCTTAATCAGCAGGAAGCAGGTACTGAAGACTGACCTTCACCCCCTCCCCAAGTCCTCCGCAATTTATAAAACAAAAAAGGGAGGAATGTAAGACTTTATCCTCCATTTACCCCATGGTCCTAAGCACATGGGCCAGTGAAAATCATGTCTGGACTTGCCTCACCTTTTCGTCCCTTCTCTTAAGATCCAATCACCAACCAGATGTTGCCCTCACCCCTTAAGACCCAATCACCAACGCCCCACACCCTACTCCTTAAAAACGCGCTTCTTCACCCACAAGATGCTGCTCTCTCCTTTCCGAGACAGCCATTCTGTCTGTCTGTCTTACAGGGAATAAAACCATGCTGACGGAGTTTTTGTGTCTTTCCTTGCGAGCCAGTGAGCCGGGTAGCTAAAGAACCCTTCCAATGATGCTAGTCCCAGGTCCCTACTCTACCTCAAAAGTATTTGCCCCTGGGAAAGGGAAAATGTGGGGAAAGGGCTCAAGGGCTGCTATTTTCCTAAACTTTGCATAACCATCTCTTTGTGATATTTTGATTCATAGTAGGACATTTTGGTCTTTGTCCCCATTCCTAGCACAGAGCTCTTAAAAACCTGGAATTTCCTGATGAGGGTGATAAATGTGTCTCTTGTTATGTTAAACAGGTGACTTTTGAAAGCTCCTAAATGAGGGGGCTGGTTCTCAGTGGAGCCAACCATATGAGAGTTGGAACTTTCAGTCCCTCCACACCCTATCTCCAACCTCCTGGGAGGGGAGAGGGTCTGGAGACTGAGCTCAATCTCCAATGGCAGATACTTTAATCAGTCATGACTGTGTAATGAAGCCTCCATAAAAACCTAAAAGTATTGGGTTCAGAAAACTTCCAGGTTTGTGAACATGTTGAGATTGGGGAGAGTGGTGTGCTCAGAGAGCATGGAAGTTCCACATTCCTTCCCATATATCTATCTTCCCTATGTACCCTGTCAATCTGGCTTTCAGTGAATTATATTTTTATAATAAACTGGTATTCTTTTAAATAAAATGTTTCTCTGAGATGTGTGAGCCCCTCTAGCAAACTGATCAAACCCAAGGAGAGGGCCATGGTAACCTCTGATCTATAGGTCAGTTAGAGGCAGAGGTGACAATCTGGGACTTGAGGTTGGTCATCGAAGGTGGTGGGAGGTAAGTCCTGTGGGATTGAGACCTTAACCTGTGTGGTGAGATGTTATCTCTAGTAGAAAATGTCAGAACTGAGTTGAATTGTAGGACACTCGGCTGGAGTTTAAGAATTTATTGGTGGTGTGGAAAGAAACACACATATTGAAATTGGTACCAGCACTGTACTCTTAAAAAATATGTATATGCAGAACTTTGATAAAACTACAACTTGAAACAAGTTTTAGATTTCAATTTCCAAATAGTTATAGCTTCAGAAAACTGGAATTTTAATATTCACAAATACAACTCAATTATGTAAATATATTCCAAAATACTAATTTTGTATATTGGATAGCCACATCTTATCTGTTATAATAAATCTTCAATATTTTGCAGAATCTGTTATTTCTGAATGTGCCTGCTAGCTAAAATTTATTTGTAAACTCAAAATCAATACTCACAGTACTTTCCTAGCCATTTGCATTTATGCACAGAGTACTGAAAAATTTAATTTGTCTGACATGCACATTTCCAGTTGAGGTTGAACAAGGTGATGGTCTGTCTTAAGAGAACTCTCATACTGTAAATGAATTTTTTTATGGTGTATTTAATGATAATTTTTTTGCTCTTTGTTGTTGATTCTTTTTGTTCAAAATGGTCCCCAAGAGTAGTGCTTAAGTACTGTGCAGTGTTTTTTTTTTTGAAAAAGTGTTGTATTTTATTCAGATATAGTAAATTACCATATAATTTTAGACATGATTTTTTTCTTATTAAGGTATTATTGATATACATTCTTATGAAGGCTTCACATGAAAAAACAATGTGGTTACTATATTTACACATATTATTGTGTCCCCCCCATACCCCATTGCAGTCACTGCCCATCAGTATAGAAAGATGCCACAGAGTCACTGTATTCCTTCTCTGTGCTATACTGTCTTCCCCATGATCCCCCTCACACCATGTGTGCCAATCATAATACCCCTCAGTCCCCTTCTCCCTCCCTCCCCATCTGCCCTCTCCCACCCCTCGCCTTTGGTAACCGGTAGTCCTTTCTTGGAGTCTGTGAGTCTGCTGCTATTTTGTTCCTTCAGTATTGCTTCATTGTTATACTCCACAAATGAGGGAAATCATTTGGCACTTGTCTTTCTCTGCCTGGCTTGTTTCACTGAGCATAAAATATTCTCCAGCTCCATCCATGTGGTTGCAAATGGTAGGATTTCTTTCTTTCTTATGGCTGAATAGTATTGCATTGTGTATATGTATGACATCTTTATCCATCTACTGATGGACACTTAGGTTTCTTCCATATCTTGGCTATTGTAAATAGTGCTGCAATAAACATAGGAGTGCATATGTTTTTTTGAATCTGAGAAGTTGTATTCTTTGGGTAAATTCCAAGGAGTGGGATTCCCAGGTCAAATGGTATTTCTATTTTGAGTTTTTTGAGGAACCTCCATACTGCTTTCCAATGGTTGAACTAATTTACATTCCCACCAGCAGTGTAGGAGGGTTCCCCTTTCTCCACATCCTCACCAGCATTTGTTGTTATTCGTCTTTTCGATACTGGCTATCCTAACTAGTGTGAGGTGATATCTCATTTTGGTTTTTATTGCATTTCCCTGATAATTAGGGATGTGGAGCATCTTTTCATGTGCCTGTTGGCCATCTGAATTTCTTCTTTGGAGAATTGTCTCTTCATATCCTCTGCCCATTTTTTAATCAGGTTATTTGCTTTTTGGCTATTGAGGCATGAGAGTTCTTTATATATTTTGGATGTTAACCCCTTGTCAGATATATCGTTTATAAATATATTCTCCCATACTGTAGGATGCCTTTTTGTTCTGCTGATGGTGTCCTTGGCCATACAGAAACCTTTTAGTTTGATGTAGTCCCATGTGTTCATTTTTGCTTTTGTTTCCCTTGCTCGAGGAGATGCCTTCAGGAAAAAGTTGTTCATGTTTATATTCAGGACTGTGCAGTGTTCTTAAGTGCAAGAATACTTATGTGATGTGCCTTATGGAGAAAAAGTGTGTTAGGTTAAGTTTCATTTACGTGTGAGTTATAGTGCTGTTGGTTATGAATTCAATGCTAATAGATCAATAATAAATAAGGTGTCTTTAAACCAAAACTTTAAAAACAAGGTTATGTATTGATCAAATGATGAAAAATGTTACCAGTGGCCCATTGGAAATTAACCCTGTATTTCCCCTGGGAACTATGCTTCACTATTCACTCATTCAGTATATGTTGCCACCTTATAGAACTCAACTACTATGAATAACAAAAGTCAACTGTAATTGGACTTACAGACTGGGCTTGGAATTGGTTCTAAGAAGGTACATGGAAGGTTTATGGTAAAATAGAAATGACAACTAAAGTCCCTGGGCTTTCTTCTCCTGTAGTTACAGCAGTCAATTTAAAATTAGGACATATGGTTTTCAATATACCAGAATTCTGTGGGTAAAACTGCAATATTTCCAGAATCTCTCGCCTGGCCTTAGTCCATTTCTGTATCAACAGGTGTTTACAAGGGGTAGAGAGAAGCTGTTCTATCCTCCCCTCTGCTGGGTAATTGGTCTGTCACCTGTCAGTCACTGGGGACCGCCTGCAGAGTTGCTCCAGTAAGGGGCTCGGGCAAAGAGGTGAATGTGCACTGGGATGGGGAGAAATGGGGGAGCGAGAGCAGCGGCTACGGCAGCGAACAGTCAGGCTTCCTGTGATCAAATAAACGGGTTTCTCCCATTTTAGATTTTCTCTTGACTGATTTTGGCTCCACTGTTTTCACTGGTTTATTTGCCCCAGGCTTGGACACCTTTCCCCCCAGAGCTACACTTATGACATGTGAACTATTCTTGGAAACCAAGTCATTTTTAAAAGGATGAAAATATGGTTGGTCACCAATCTCACTGTTTTCTTTGACATCATTATTAATATATCCAAGTCATCAATATGAGATTAAAAAAATTAAATTTCAGGGCTTTGCTCCCTAGTACTATTAACAACCAAACTAACTGGCCTAAACTGCCTGGAAATACAGGAATGCAACACAATTTAACAATCACTACATTTATAACATTCTTCTAATCTGGGGAATTTTCTATAAATCAAGAAATCAATACTTCAACTTCTAGCCCATTCAAATTCATCCAAAACCACAGAGAAAGTACTTTGTAGACATGTTATACTTACTATTTAAACCAGAATCATGATTTCAACTATGCATCCTTTTCACTGTTGCCCAATCCTTTCAACAATATAAAACACAAGTAGGTGATCAACAAATGCAACTATTCCACTTCTCTTCTCCAATTCAAGCAAAATTTTGCATTCTTCCAATTCCTCTCCCTCCTCTTCAATCCAGTCATGCTTTTGAATGCTCTCTTTAAGGACACCAGTTGCTAAATTCACTGGTCAGGTCAGCTGCTTACCTTATTCAATTTACCAGCAGAAAAATAACACAGCTGATCATGTTTCCCTCGTTTAAGGACACTTTATTTACTTTGCTTCTATGAAATCACTGTCTTGGGTTTGCTCGTAACTTTCAGGCTTCCCCTTCTTAGTTTGCTTTGTTGGTTCTCCTCTTCTCCTTGAGTCCAGTCCTTGGACATATTTATTCTGTCTTCACTTAGTCCCTTGGTAATCACTTCAAATATCTTGATTTAAATACAGTATATATGTGGATGAATACTATGTATGTAGATTACATCTGCAGTTAACCTGTCCCCAAAATCCACTGAGTTAGAAAAATTCAAACAATTTCCCCTACCTGAGGACATCTCAGAGCCTTTAATATATTACTGTGAATTATAAATATCCAAGAGACAATTGTCTTGCCAATGGGTTTCAGCTCTGGGCAAGTTTGCCATGGATTCGATGTGACCAAGAAACTGACAGCAAAACATTCTTTGGGATGAAAGGGTTTATTACCCGGCTTGTTTGCTCAATGGTAGGTGGAGCACTAGCGTCTCTGCTCCGCCCAGAGCACTGGGACAGCTCTCTCTATAGCACAATTAATAGCTTATTGCCTAAAGCTGTGGAAGCGGTAGCCTAGCAACAAGCCAGTTACATCATCACATAGTTTAAATTCAGTGAGGATCCTAGCCATAGGAACCCCAAATTCCCCACACTCCACCCCTCCAGGATTCTCACCTTACAATCTACATGCTTTCAATCTTCTGCAATGGTCCCTGTGCGAGAAAGCTGGAGCACTGTAACCAGATTCCACAATAGCAACAGAGGATAACAACAACTTAGAGACAATAAAAATTAAGACAGCAAGATTTTGATATAGGTAACAAAAATTATAATAATCCTTAAGCCAGAGGAAGTTCCTAATAACAAAACTTATAATAATCCTCAAGCCAGAGGAAGTTCCCAATCCACAAAGATTTTAGGGGCGATAAGACACGTTTAAATGCCATCAACATAGGCAGATCTTGCCTATCAAGTACAATGCATGTAAGAGAGTGGTCCTGTGATAGGGCTGTAGCAGGAAGGGGGTCCCTTCCAGGTCTAGTATACCATACTTATACTCCTTTCCCTGTGGGGGTTACTGAAGGGCCTATATATAGTGCTACTGGAGGTGCCTGCACTGTTCATAATGATAAAACAAAGGCCCTGATAAGATGCTCCTACCTTCTGGACGTTCAGGATATACTACTGTGACCTTTGGCGGCCACTCTGCTGTTACTACAGGAATACACAGGGGGCCAGTTTCCAGGCCTTGTCCCCAAGGTGCCAGAAGAGCCAGCCGTCGTTGGTCCATGTGTCAAAAGGTCCAAGGCCACGTCCACTCAATGGAGTCTCTGGGGTTCAGTGCAGTTGGTGCTGGCAGCAAGATGTTATTCCGGTGGCCGAACCTCAGCTTCAGTGATTCTTCCTTGGTTTGTACTTGCAGTTGTATAGGGGAGGCAGTCATATGTGTTAACATGTCTACGGGGCTCAGGGCTCCCTTTTGGGGTCTGTCGTTCAAATGCCATAGCATGGTCCATAAGCGGACTGACCATCCCCGCAGACTATTGGTATCTGCTTTAGTCAGGATTTTAACAAGCCATTCTGCCTCTCCACCATGCCTGCTACGGTAGGATTGTATGGCACATGAAACTCCCATTTGATTCCCAGCTATTGCACCCATTCTTGCACTGTATGTCCACTAAAACGGGTGCTCTGATCACTTTCAATTACCTGTGGTCAGCCAAAGGCAGCAAAGAGACGCTCCAGGCCTCTTTTGGTCATCTGCTGGTCAGCACAATGGGTAGGAAAAGCAACCAGAAGTCCAGTAGCTGTGTCCTCACAAGTCATCACATACTGATATCCTTCTGACACAGGT
Organism: Smutsia gigantea; assembly: GCA_032199065.1. Classification (NCBI taxonomy): domain Eukaryota; kingdom Metazoa; phylum Chordata; class Mammalia; order Pholidota; family Manidae; genus Smutsia; species Smutsia gigantea. The sequence continues at coordinate 85,459 of JAVSCE010009438.1, read as the reverse complement.
AGCCACCTGACAAGTGGTATAGGCACCTTAGCTATTGTCCCATGTTGCTGTGGAACTCGGTGTAAGTCCCTTTTGGAGCACAAGACACACTTCTACTAACTTCTTCAAAGGTCAAAGGCAAGCCCCACAACAGGCTACAGCCCACACTATCTTTTGCCCCGCATGCAACAAATGCTGATGTAGCCATTGGGCTACATCAGAGGCAGGCTTTCCTTCTAACCAGCATATCTGGGCCAATTTATCTGCTTCATCATTTCCTGGGGATGCCAGTGGCAAATGACCTGTCACATGGTATACTGTAATTATTTTAGTCTGACCACAGGCCCATAAGTCTTGCGACAATTCTTGCCCACAAAGGGGTCGGTGACCAACCAACCAGTTGGCATGGTCCCAGGTTGGCAGCCACAGGGTCAAGCCCCATAGACAGCCCAGTTGTCAGTGCAGACTATAGGGGAGGGCTACTGGCTGATCACAAGCCACACAGCCCGCAACTCTGCCTGTTGGCTGCTCTTCCCCTCACCATCTTCCATCCATACTGTCTCAGTCTTAGGATGGAAAGCTATGGCCCTCCATTTTGGGGGCTGCCCACAGCTGGAGCCATCTGTGTACCATGCATCTTTGGGTATAGGCGCTCTTCCCTCCCAATAGGGACTGTCTGCTACTAATGGTTCAAAAGCAAGTTCTTCCTGCTTTTCACTAGCATATTTCACCATCCCCAACAAGCATTGGAGTTCTTCACTCAAGGGGCTACTAGAGAGGGCACTACACTGCTGTAGGGAAGCACCCCACTTGGCTAGTGTGGGTGTTTGTGCCACACCACTCCTTGGCTTTTGGGTCCAGTCTCGTATCCAGCCCAAGATGGGATAGGTTGTTATTACCTTTATTGGGGCCATTCGAGTGATGGGGTCTGTAGCCAGCAAGGCATGATACACAGCAGTGCAAATCCACCAGCTCAGCCTGAGTATAGGGGCAGACCATAGAGTGTTCCACGACCTGAGGAAGGGGCTGCTCCTCTCTTTGGGGAACTTTCACCTGCAGGGTCTTTATTTTCTTTACAACCACTGGGTATGCTTTCAATACAGGAGGGGCCAGTGCCTCCGCCACCACCCCTTCATCCTTCCCTCCAGCTCCTCCATTTCTGGGGCTGATGGCACCTTTCTCTCCCCTTTCCCGAGTACCTCCTCTGCTACAACCTTTATCTTTTCTACTGTGCCCCACAGCAATGCTAGCTCAGTCTTCAGAAGCTCTCTTATCTTCACCTTAATGCTTCACAGCTGACATTCTCGTGCCACCTCCTTCTGTGTTTCCCACAGGAGTTCGTCTTTTTACTTGATGGCTTCTTCCTCCTTCAGAACACCTGGCACCACTGCCATCTCGTTCTGTAACAAACTGTTTACCTCTCCAATGGCACCTTGCTGCCGGCATTCTCATGCCATCTCCTCTCTCATCAATGCCATTTCTCTCTTTAGAGAATCCACAGAAGTTTGCAGCTCGCGTTCTCATGCCACCTCTCACATCAATGCCATTTCCATTTTTAGGGAATCTACAGAAGTTTGCAGCTCGTGTTGTCGTGCCACCTCTCAAATCAATGTCATTTCCTTTTTCGGGGAATCCACAGAAGTTTGCAGCTCACATTCTCATGCTGCCATTTCTTGGGTCTCTTGTGTAGACCTTTTTAATACTGTGAAAAGCAGCCAACCCACAGTCCCCAAAGGATTTACTTACTATACCAAGGGCCTCCCCTACTGCCTCAGGTGTCACCTCCACTTGATGCCAGTCCTGGGGTGGGGCCCAGTCCTCTAGGAGGCAAGCCACCTCAGATCACCAGTGGGGGACAATCCACTGTCTCCCCGTTCACAGGGGCAGCCTGCTGAAGCACCCTTCCCATAAGGGCAGCCTTCTTCCTTGGTCAACAATGAACCCTGCCGACTATGCCAATTGTCTTGCCAATGGGTTTCAGCCCTGGGCAAGTTCAGTATGTATTCAATGTGACCAAAGAAACTGACAGCAAAAAGTTCTTTGCAGGGAAAGGGTTTATTACCCGGTTTGTTCTCCCGGCGGTAGGTCGAGCCCTAGCATCTCTGCCTCCGCCCAGAGCACTGGGCCGAGCTCTCTATATAGTGCAATAATAGTTTATCGCCTAAAGGTATGGAAGTGGTAGCCTAGCAACAGGTCAGTTACATCATCAGGTAGTTTAAGTTCAGTGAGGATCCTGGCCATAGGAACCCCAACTGCCCCACAGACAATGTACACATTATTTCTTACACTTATTTATCCATTCCTTATGGGGTATCACCTGAGACATACAATTAATTAAGTCACTAAATATAGCATACTTAGACTTCTTTCAAGTAGTTCCAGTTTCTCACAGCACAAAATTATATGAAAATAGGCAAACTTTTCATCTGATTGAAAAGAGTAATAAACAGTTTGTTTTCAAGCCAGCTCACTCCATTAGAAGAGTTTGCCTCAAGATTTCATTATGCAGAAATAAATTTCTCTCTCTTAAGTTCCAATTAACCTGTATGAGATAATCAAAATGAGCACAGAATAAATTTATCACATCATCTGCCTTCAAATAAAGTAAATAAGTATATGCTTGTTAAATCTTTCTTTTCCCATACTAAATGTCCCTACCTCCTTTAACTATTCTTCATATAACATGATTTCCAGACCTCCTGCCATCTAGAACATCTTGCTCACCAGATAAGATCTAAGAAATTTCTGGAATCTAGTTGGCAAACAAAATAATCTATTTACAGAATACAAAACACAGCTAACTTATAATTTCTATTAATAGGGCAATGATCACTTGGTCACACAGCTTAAGAATATTTACAGTTTTTTATGTTTAGCAGTCATGACACTGATTAATTCAATAATCCTTTCTGAAAATAAAGTTGTATTACACACATCCACTCCACTCTCATACATATACAATACACTTAGCTATGTCCACTGAGAAGGCCTGGAAACAGTGATTCCTCAGTAGCAATCTAGTAACCAAATATCTAAATACCATTCTACAATAAAAGAAACCAAGGCTCCTTAGAAAAATGTCTGATTCCAGGGTGGGCAGAGATAGTGCAAAGTGATCCTAGAACATCTCACTGGGTCAGAAATTAAGAAAGTGCTCAAGAATGATGGGGACAGTATCAAAGGGGGGAAAAAAAGAATCAGTGAATCTATATGGACATGAATGAATGAATAAATAAATAGATAAGGGGGACTCTTATTTATAGCAAGAAGCAGATACCACCTTACATAAATGATCAAAGTTATCATCACCAGTAATAGGAGAATTTGCTTCTTAATAAAAGGCACTGAAAAGAACACAAAATTGCATCTGTGGTATTACTGCAAAAAATATATAAACTGAATCTCATCTTGAGAAAAAAAAAATCAACCAAACTAAAACTGAAGAACAACCAAAAAAATAACTGGCCTCAGCACTTTTAAAAATGTCAACATAATGAAATACAAACATAGACTCATGAGCTGTTCAACATAAAGGAAACTAGAGAGGCATGACAATCAAATGCAACATGTGATCCTGGACTTTCTTCTGCTATGAAAGACACTAATGTGACAATTGGTGAGATGTGAGTATCTGTAGATTAGATTACAGAATTTTATGTTAACTTCCTGATTTTAATCATTGTACTGTTTATATTGACGACCTTGTTTTTACGAAATAAAATTGAGGTGTGTAGAGGTAAAGACACATGTAACTCAAACGTGTCAGGAAAAAGTAATATATTTGTGTCTATATAGATTAAAAATAAGAATAAAGCAAATGTAGTAAAATGGCAACATCTGGTTAATTTCAATGAAAGACATACAGGAATTCTTTATACTATTCTTGCAACTTTTAAGTCTAAAACTATATCAAAAGAAAAAAGAAAATTTGGCCTGTAATCTTTATTTTTATTAAAGTATTGTTGATACACAATCTTATGTTCAAATGTACATCAGTGGTTCAACAGTCCCTAGGATCAACTTATACTGTGACTGCGAATTAGTGCCTTTTTATTCCCCTCCCCCTGGCATCCGCCCCAACCCCTCCCCCTTGGTAACCACTAGTCGTTTCTCAGTGTCTAAGAATCTACTGCTGTTTTGCTCCTCTGCTTTGCTTCGTTTTATATTCCACAAATAAGTGAAATCATATGGTATTTGTCTTTCTCCATCTGGCTTATTTAACTGAGCATAATACTCTTTAGATATATCCATATTGCTGCAAATGGCAGGATTTTCCTTTTCTTTTCATGGCTGAATAATGTGCCATTGTGTATATGTACCACTTCTTCTTTATCCATTTATCTACTGATGCACACTTAGGATGCTTCCATATCTTGGCTATAACAGATAATGTGGCGCCAAACATGGGGGCGCATATATCTTTTTGAATAAGGTATCTCGTTTTCTTTGGGTAAATTCCTAGGAGTGGAATTCCTGGGTCAAATAGTATTTCTATTTTTAGTTTTTTGAGGAACCTCCATACTGCTTTCCACAAAAGATGCACCAATTTGCATTCGCACCAACAGTGTAGGAGGGATCCTATTTCTCTGTATTCTCACCAGCATTTGATTATCATCTTTTGGATAGTGGCCATCCTAACTGGTATGACATGATATCTCATTGTGGTTTTAATTTGCATTTCCCTGATGATTAGCAATGTTAAGCATCTTTTCACGTGCTATTGGAAACTTTATTACTTCTTTGGAGAAATATCTGTTTAGGTCCTCTGTCCATATTTTAATCATGTTATTTGCTTTTTGGGTGTTGAGGCATGTGAGTTCTTTATATATTTTGCATGTTAACCCCTTACCAAATGAGTTGTTTACAAATATATTCTCCCATACTGTAGGATGCCTTTTTGTTCTACTGATGGTGTCCTTTGTTGTACAGAAACTTTTTAGTTTGATGTAGTCCCATTTGTTCATTTTTGCTTTTGTTTCCCTTGCCCGAGGAGATGTGTTCAGGACAAAGTTGCTCATGTTTATGTCCAAGAGATTTTGCCTATGTTTTCTTCTAAGAATTTTATGGTTTCATGTCATCCATTCAGGTCCTTGATCCATTTCAAGTTTACTTTTGTGTATGGGGTTAGACAATAATCCAGCTTAATTCTTTTACATGTAGCTGTCCAGTTTTGCCAACACCAGTTGTTGAAGAGGCTGTCATTTCCCCATTGTATATCCAGGGCTCCTTTATTGTATATTAATTGACCATACATGCTTGGGTTTATATTTGGGCTCTGCAGACTGTTCCATTGATCTACGGAACTGTTCTTGGGCCAGTCCCGAATTGTCTTGAATATTGTAGCTTTGTAGTATAGCTTGAAGCTGGGGAGTGTAATGCCCCCAGCTTTGTTCTTCCTTCTCAGGATTGCTTTGGCTATTCAGGATCTTTGGTGGTTCCATATGAATTTTAGAACTATTTGTTCTAGTTTGTTGAAGAATGATGTTGGTATTTTGATAGGTATTGCCTATTGAATCTGTAAATTGCTCTGGGAAGGACAGCCATTTTGACAATATTAATTCTTCCTATCCATGAGCAAAAGATACATTTCCACTTATTGGTGTCTTCTGTAATTTCTCTCATGAGTGTCTTGTAGTTTTCAGAGCATAGGTCTTTCAGCCCCTTGGTTAGGTTTATTTCTAGGTATTTTATCCTTTCTGATGCACTTGTAAATGGAATTGTTTTCCTGATTTCTCTTTCTGCTAGCCTGTTGTTAGTATATAGGAATGCGACAAGATTTCTATGTGTTAATTTTGTATTCTGCAACTTTGTTGAATGCAGTTATTAGTTCTAGTAGTTTTTTGGTGGATTCTTTAGGGTTTCCTATGTACAATATCATGTAATCTGCAAATAGTGACAGTGCCCTAATTTTCTAAATGACTCCTTTTTTGTTAATTTTCTACACACTTCCACTTAATACACATAAAGTTTATCTCTTATACTTTTTTTTCTCATTAATGTGGTTGCAGAAGTATAATGAAGGCACAGGAATATTGGCCCTGCATTTTGATTTTAGCAATTTATGTAATCCATATTTGCAACAATAACTAACAATACTGCTATGATCCATAAATACCTTTATGTGTTCAGCAGTCAATTTAACTTTAACCTTGGAAATAACAGATATTGAGGACAATTACAAATCTCTGTAGACGAAATGCCCTTAAGATGTTAGAAGAAAATGTTTAAAAATCTATCTCCTCATTGATCACAGAGAACTGGAATGGAAGGAAATGGGCTCCATCAAAAGAAAAGAAAAACTTTTGAGCATCAAAAGATACAGTCGGCAGAGTGAAAAGGCAACCTATGAAATGTGAGAATATATTTGCAAATTGTACATCTGACAAGGGTTTAATATTCAGAGTACATAAAAAACTCCTACAACTTAACAAAAAAAATCAAATACCTCAATTAAAATAATGAACAAAGGATTTTAATAGATTTCCCTAAAGATGATATATAAGTGGCTAACAAGCATGTAAGACGATCAGCATTACTAATCCTCGGGGAAATGCAAATCAAAACCATAATGAGAGATCACTTCATACTCATTAGGATGACTACTAACAATAAAACAAAAATAACAAGTGTTGACAATGCTGTGGAAAAATTGGCACCTCATACACTGTTGGTAGAATTGTGAGGTGGTGCAACTACCATGGAAAACCATATGGAGGGTTCTTTAAAAACTAAAATATGGAAGGTTCCGGGAATATGGCGGCATGAGCAGAGTGGCAGAAATCTCCTCCCCAAACCATATATATTTATGAAAATACAGCAAATACAACTATTCCTAAAAGAGAGAGCAGAATACACAGGACAGCACACAGCCTGCATCTGCACCTGAGAGGACTTGGCACCCCGTGAGGCGGTCTTAAAGAGCCCAGCTGACACACGTGGCACCTGCCAGTGATCACTTCTATATCCATGAAAAGACAGACGAATATGGTACAGACAAAGCTCACCCTGACAACACCACAGAGGGAGCCTGAAGGGATGGAAATGCACAATCTTCCTGAAAAAGAATTCAGAATAAAAGTCATAACCATGCTGATGGATCTACAGAGAAATATGCAAGAGCTGAGGGAGGAAGTGAGGGAAGTCAGGAAAGACAATGCAGAAATGAGACAAGACATCGACGGCCTTAGCAGCACACTGGAAGAGATGCAAGAGACTGTTAATGCAATAGAAATCAGAGAAGAGAAATACAGAGCAGCTCAGGCAGAGAGAGATAAAAGGATCTCTAGGAATGAAAAAATATTAAGAGAACTGTGTGACCAATCCAAAAGGAACAATATTCGCATTATAGGAGTACCAGAGGAAAAAAAGAGAGAAAAAGGGATACAAAGTGTTCTTGAAGAAATAATTGCTGAAAATTTCCCCATGCTGAGGAAGGAAATAGTCTCGCAGTCCACGGAAGCCCACATATCTCCCAACACAAGGGACCCAAGGAAGACAACACCAAGACACATAATAATTAAGATGGCAAAGATCAAAGATAAGGACAGAGTATTAAAGGCAGCTAGAGAGAGAGATAAAAGAACACCTACAAAGGAAAACCCATCAGACTAACATCAGACTTCTCAACAGAAACCTTACAGGCCAGAAGAGAATGGCATGATATATTTAGCGTAATGAAACAAAAGGGCCTCAAACCAAGAATACTGTATACAGCAAGATTATCATTTAATATGACGGAGGGATTAAACAATTTCCAGACAAGCAAAAGCTGAGAGAATTTGCCTCACATAAACCACCTCTACAGGACATCTTAAAGGAACTGCTCTAGAGGAAAGCACTCCTAAGGCTAAAAAGATGTCACCAGAGAAAATAAAATCACAGCAAAGGAAGCAGAAAATCCAAATACTAATCAAAGGCAAGGAATAAAACACCTAGTATATAAAGAATGGAGGAGGAAGAATAAGAAGGGAGAGAAATAAAGAAAGATCAGACTCTGTTTATAATAACTTAACAAGAAAGTTAAGTTAGACTGTTAAATAGTAGAGAATCTACCCTTGAACCTTTGGTAACCACGAATCTAAAGCCAGCAATGGCAATAAGTACTTATCTATCGATAATCACCCTAAATGTAAATGGACTGAATGCACCAATCAAAAGACACAGAGTAATAGAATGGATAAAAAAACAAGACCCATCTGTATGTTGTTTACAAGAGACTCACCTCAAACCCAAAGATATACACAGACGAAAAGTGAAGGGATGGAAAAAGATATATCATGCAAACAACAAACAGAAAAAAGCAGGTGTTGCAGTACTTGTATCAGACAAAATAGACTTCAAAACGAAGAAAGTAGCAAGAGATAAGGAAGGACATTACATAATGATAAAGGGGTCAGTCCAACAAGAGGATATAACCATTATAAATATATATGAACCAAACATCAGAGCATCAGCATATGTGAAACAAATACTAACAGAATTAAAGGAGGAAATAGACAGCAATGCATTCATTTTAGGTGACTTCAACACACCACTCACTCCAAAGGACAGATCAACCAGACAGAAAATAAGTAAAGACACAGAGGCACTGAACAACACACTAGAACAGATGGACCTAACAGACATCTACAGAACTCTACACCCAAAAGCAACAGTATACATATTCTTCTCAAGTACTCATGGAACATTTTCCAGAATAGACCACATGCTAGGCCACAAAAAGAACCTCAGTAAATTAAAAAATATTGAAATCCTACCAAGCAACTTCTCAGATCACAAAGGTATAAAACTAGAAATAAATTTTAGGAAAAAATCAAAAAGGCTCACAAATACATGGAGACTTAACAACATTCTCCTAATTAATCAATGGGTTAATGACCAAATCAAAATAGAAATCAAAGAATATATGGAGACTAATGACAACAACAGCACAAAGCCACAACTTCTGTGGGACGCAGCAAAGGCAGTTCTAAGAGAAAAGTATATTGCAATCCAGGCCTATTTAAAGAACGAAGAACACTCCCAAATGAATAGTCTAAAGACACAATTACTGAAATTGGAAATAGAAGAACAAATGAGACCCAAAGTCACCATTAGGAGGGACATAACAAAGATCAGAGAAGAAATAAATAAAATTGAGAAGAATAAAACAATAGAAAAAAATCAATGAAACCAAGAGCTGGTTCTTTGAAAAAACAAACAAAATAGATAAACCCCTAGCCAGACTCATTAAGAGAAAAAGAGAATCTACACACATAAACAGAATCAGAAATGAGCAAGGAAAAATCATGACGGACCCCACAGAAATACAAAGAATTATAAGAGAATATTATGAGAATCTATATGCTAACAAACTGGAAAACATAGAAGAAATGGACAACTTCTTAGAAAAATATAACCTTCCAAGACAGACCAAACAAGAAACAGAAAAAGTAAAAAGACCAATCACCAGCAACAAAATTGAATCGGTAATCAAAAAACTACTCAGGAAAAAACCCCCGGAACAGATGGATTCACCTCTGAATTCTACCAGACATATAGAGAAGAAATAACACCCATTCTCCTTAAAGTTTTTCAAAAAACAGAAGAGGAGGGAATACTTCCAAACTCATTCTACAAAGCCAGCATCACTCTAATATCAAAACCGGGTAAAGACGTCACCAAAAAAGAAAATTACAGACCAATATCCCTGATGAACATAGACGCAAAAATACTGAACAAAATATTAGCAAACTGAATTCAAAAATACATCAAGAGGATCATACACCATGATCAAGTGGGATTCATCCCAGGGATGCAAGGATGGTACAACATTCAAATATCCACCAACATCATCCACATCAACAAAAACAAGATCAAAAACCACATGATCATCTCCATAGATGCTGAAAAAGCATTTGACAAAATTCAGCATCCATTCATGATTAAAACTCTCAACAAACTGGGTATAGACGGCAAGTACCTCAACATTATAAAGGCCATATATGACAAACCCACAGCTAACATCATACTTAACGGCGAGAAGCTGAAAGCTTTTCATCTAAGATCGGGAACAAGACAGGAATGCCCACTCTCTCCACTGTTATTCAACGTAGTACTGGAGGTCCTAGCCACGGCAATCAGACAAAACAAAGACATACAAGGCATCCAGATTGGTAAAGAAGAAGTCAAATTGTCACTATTTGCAGATGACATGATATTGTACATAAAAAACCCTAAAGACTCCAGTCGAAAACTAGTAGAACTAATATCTGAATTCAGTAAAGTTGCAGGACACAAAATTAACACACAGAAATCTGTTGCTTTTCTATACACTACCGATGAACTAACAGAAAGAGAAATCAGAAAAACAATTCCATTCACAATTGCATCAAAAATAATAAAATACCTAGGAATAAACCTAACTAAGGAAGTGAAAGACCTGTACTCTGAAAACTACAAGACATTCCTAAGAGAAATTAAAGAGGACACTAACAAATGGAAATGCATCCCATGCTCTTGGCTAGGAAGAATAAATATTGTCAAAATGGCTATACTACCTAAAGCAATCTACAGATTCAACGCAATCCCTATCAAAATACCAATAGCCTTCTTCAAAGAACTGGAATAAATAATTCTAAAATTCATATGGAACCATAAAAGAATCCAAATAGCCAAAGCAATCCTGAGAAGGAGGAATAAAACAGGGGGAATTATGCTCCCTGACTTCAAGCTCTACTACAAAGCCACAGTAATCAGGACAATTTGGTATTGGCACAAAAAGAGACCCACAGACCAGTGGAACAGAATAGAAAATCCAAACATTAACCCAAACATATACAGTCAATTAATATTTGATAAAGGAGCCTTGGATATACAATGGGGAGATGACAGCCTCTTCAGCAGTTGTTGTTGGAAAAACTGGACAGCTACATGTAAGAGAATGAAACTGGACTACTGTCTAACCCCATACACAAAAGTCACCTCAAAATGGATCAAAGACCTGAATGTAAGTCATGAAACCATAAAACCCTTGGAAAAAAACATAGGTAAAAATTTCTTGGACATAAACATGAGCGACTTCTCTATGAACATATCTCCCCGAGCAGGGAAACAAAAGCAAAAAGAACAAGTGGGACTATATCAAGCTGAAAACCTTCTGTACAGCAAAGGACACCATCAGTAGAACAAAAAGACATCCTACAGTATGGGAGAATATATTCATAAATGACGTATCTGATAAGGGGTTGACATCCAAAATATATAAAGAACTCACGCACCTCAACAAACATAAAGTAAATAATCCAATTAAGAAATGGGCAGAGGACATGCATAGACACTTCTCCAAAGAAGAAACTCAGGTGGCCAAAGGCACATGAAAAGATGCTCCCCATCACTAATCATCAGAGAAATGCAGATTAAAACCACAATGAGATATCACCTCACACCAGTGAGGATGGCCAACATCCAAAACACAAACAACAAATGTTGGCGAGGATGTGGAGAAAAGGAACCCTCCTACACTGCTGGTGGGAATGCAAATTAGTTCAACCATTGTGGAAAGCAGTATGGAGGTTCCTCAGAAACCTCAAAATAGAAATACCATTTGACCCAGGAATCCCACTCCTAGGAATTTACCCTAAGAATGCAGCAGCACAGTTTGAAAAAGACAGATGCACCCCTATGTTTATAGCAGCACTATTTACAATAGCCAAGAAATGGAAGCAACCTAAGCGTCCATCAGTAGATGAATGGATAAAGATGATGTGGTACATGTACACAATGGAATATTATACAGCCATAAGAAGAAAACAAATCCTACCATTTGCAACAACATGGATGGAGCTAGAGGGTATTATGCTCAGTGAAATAAGCCAAGCCGAAAAAGACAAGTGTCAAATGATTTCACTCATATGTGGAGTACAAGAACAAAGAAAAAAACTGAAGGAACAAAACAGCAGCAGACTCACAGAACCCAAGAATGGACTAACAGTTACCAAAGGGAAAGGGACTGGGGAGGATGGGTGGGAAGGGAGGGACAAGGGGGAAAAGGGGGCCTTACGATTAGCAGATGTAATGTTAGGGGGGCACGGGGAGGGCTGTACAACCCAGAGAAGAGAAGTAATGATTCTATAGCATCTCACTATGCTGATGGACAGTGACTGTAATGGGGTTGGTGTGGGGGACCTGATGAAGGGCGTAGTGTAATCACCTTAATATTGCTCATTTAATTGTAGATTAATGATATCAAAATAAACTTAAAAAAAAAGAAAATGGTAAATATGTGGATAAATTTAAGGGCCTTTTCCCTAAAATTTTTTAAATCCCTTTAAAAGAGATTTTACCACTTATAGCTAAAAAACTGAAAATATATTGTGGAATTTATAACATTAGTAGACTAAATTGTATGACAGTAGCCCAAAGGCCAAAAGCAGGAAATGGAACGTATACTGTTATAAGGTTCTTATATGACATGTGAAGTTGTATTTTACTCAAGAGTATTAAACATGTATTTAGACATTACAAACAAACCAAAAAAGAAAGAAAAAGAAAATCACAAATAAAAAAAGAGGCCAATAAAGTGGTAATAAAAAATATTCAAATAACACAAAACAAGGCAAAGAGTGAAAAGAAACAGAGAAGGGATGGGACAAATTAAAAACAAATAGCATGATGGTAGATTTAAACCCAGCAATATCAATAATCACATTAAATGTAAATGGCCAAAATGAAAAGGCAGAGATTAGGAAACTGGATTTAAAAAAAAGCAAGACCCAAATATATGTCATTTACAGATCCACTTCAAATATAAACACATATTAGATAAAAAGTGAAAGGATGAAAAACTATATATACCATGCTAAAAATGATCAAAAGAAAGCTCGAGTGGCTACACTGACAAGTAGGTTTTGGAGCAAAGCACATTACCAGAGATAAGGAGGGCCATTTCACAATGATAAAGGGACCCAACTCATCAAGAGAACATAACAATCCTAAATATGCATGTGTCTAGAACTTCAAAATATAAGACAAACTGTTAGAACTATAAAGAGATATTAGCAATTATATACATTTGCAAGCCTACAATTACTGTCAAAAAACTTCAACACCCTTCTCTCAAAAACTGATAGAACAAGTAGACATAAAATCAGTAAAAACAGGAAAGACTTGAACAATTTTATCAATCTACTTGATATTGACTTTTTTTCCATTTTTTTATTAAGGTATTATTGATATACACTCTTATGAAGGTTTCACATGAAAAAACAATGTGGTTACTACATTTACCCATATTATCAAGTCCCCACCCATACCCCAATGCAGACACTGTCCTTGGGTGTAGTAAGATGCCACAGATTCATATTTGCCTTCTCTGTGGTACACTGTTTTCCCCACGATCCCCCACACAATGTGTACTAAACAAAATACCCCTCAATCCCCTTCTTCCACCCTCCCCACCCACCCTCCCACACCCCTTCCCTTGGTAACCACTAGTTCCTTCTTGGAGTCTCTGAGTCTGCTGCTATTTTGTTCCTTCAGTTTACTTCATTGTTATACTCCACAAATGAGGGAAATCATTTGGCACTTGTCTTTCTCCGCCTGGCTTATTTCACTGAGCATACATATCCTCCAGCTCTATCCATGTTGTTGCAAATGGTAGGATTTGTTTCTTTCTTATGGCTGAATAGTATTGCATTGTGTATATGTACCACCTCTTCTTTATCTATTCATCTATTGATGGACACTTAGGTTTCTTCCATATCTTGGCTATTGTAAAAAGTGCTGCAGTAAACATAGGGGTGCATATGTCTTTTTGAATCTGAGAAGTTCTATTCTTTGGGTAAATTCCAAGGAGTAGGAGTCCCAGGTCAAATGGTATTTCTATTTTTAGTTTTTTAGGAACCTCCATACTGCTTTCCACAATGGCTGAACTAGCTTACATTCCCACAAGCAGAGTGGGTTCCCCTTTCTCCACATCCACGCCAGCATTTGTTGTTCTCAGTCTTTTGGATGCTGGCCATCCTTACTGATGTGAGGTGATATCTCAATGTGGTTTTAATTTGCATTTCCCTGATAATTAGTGATGTGGAGCATCTTTTCATGTGCCTGTTGGCCATCTGAATTTCTTCTTTGGAGAACTGTCTCTTCATTTCCTCTGCCAATTTTTTAATTGGGTTATTTGCTTTTTGGGTCTTGAGGCGTGTAAGTTCTTTATATATTTTGGATGTTAACCCCTTGTCAGATATGTCATTTACAAATATATTCTCCCATACTGTAGGATGCCTTTTTGTTTTGTTGATGGTGTCTTTTGCTGTACAGAAGCTTTTTAGTTTGATGTAGTCCCATGAGTTCATTTTTGCTTTTGTTTCCCTTGCTTGAGGAGATACATTCAGGAAGAAGTTGCTCATGCTTATATTCAGGAGATTTTTGTCTATGTTGTTTTCTAAGAGTTTTATGGTTTCATGACTTACATTCAGGTCTTTGATCCATTTTGAGTTTACTTTTGTGTATGGGATTAAACAATAATGATGTCATTGACATTTATGAAACACTCCATCATCATTCTTTTCAAGTGCACATGAATTATTTACCAAGACATATCATATTCTGGGTCAAAAAACAAGTCTCAAAAAATTTAAAATGACTTAAATCATACAATGTTCTTTGACCACTGTGAAATTAAATCAGAAATCAGTATTTGATAGTTCCCCACGTATATGGAAACTCATATACATACCTCTAAATAACTAATGAGGTCAAAGAAGAAATCACAAAGAAAATCAGCAAGGATTTTTGAACTGAATAAAAATAAAAACACAACACATCAAAATTTGTGGGAAGCAGCCAAAGCACTATATAAAGGGAAATTTTACAGCCACATTTATATTAGAAGACAATAAATTAATTAATTAATTTTCCATTTTAAGATTCTAGCAAATCAAAGAGCAAATGCAAAATAAAAATCAGAAAGAAAATAATAAAGAATATAAATCAATGAAATTGATAACAGAAAACAGATAAAGAAAACGAAAAGCTGATTCTTTGAAAGTATCATTCAAACTGCTAAACCTCTAGCCAGACTAAAGAGAAAATACATAAATTAACAGTCAGGAGTGAAAGAGGGGATATTGTTATAGATCTTACAGATCTTAAAAACATAATAAAGGAATACTATGAACAATTTTATGCCTATGAATTTAACAACTTAAACCGACTAATTCCTTTAAAGATACAAACTATCAATGCTCACTTAAGCGAAAGAAATAGAATCGCCCCTTGGCTATTAAAAAAATTGAACTTGTAGTTAAAATCTTTTTCTTACAAATAAAACTCCAGGCATAGGTATACAAGGCATTTAGTATTATCTTAAGTTTAAGATACATGGAGAGATCAAATATTTATTAATTACCATGTGCAGGCACCAAGGATATAATTTTATAATGATTATATTAGTATTTCAGCAAGATCATTCTGGAAGCAAGCAATGTGGAGAACTTATCAGTATGAGGCTAAATTAAAATTTGGGAGATTTACTTTTAATTTAATGACAATAAGCTGGGAAGAAATGAGGAGGGTCTGAAAGTCAGTGGCACTGAGGACTTTTTATGGGGGTGGGCACTGGGACAGGACATGGTAAAAGCTAACTAGTAGAGAAACGATCAGATGTAATGATTGACTGGACATGAAATGTATGGGGAGTGAAAGTGTAAGGCTGCTCCACAATTCTTGACTTGAACACTAGAAGAACCATTCATTAGGACAGGGAATACAGGAGGAGAAACAAATTTGACAGAGATGTTTATTTTTCAACAAATGGTGCATTTAGATATTCAGTGCTCAAAACATATATAGTAGGCAATGGGATACATGGAATCAATACTTCGGAAATCTATGTAGTTAAATTAACCTGCTTTAGAATGAACAAAACAGCAGTAGACTCATAGATACTGAGAAGTGATTAGTGGTTATCAAGCGGGAGGGGATAAAAGGACACAGTAATTCACAATCACAATATACGCTGGTCATGGGATCAGCAGTACAGTATGGAGAATACAGTCAATGATTCTGTAACATCTTTCTATGTTGACTGAGAGTAACCACACTAGAGGGGATGAGGATTTAACAATATGGGTAACCTAACCCACTGTGTTGTACATATGAAACCAATGTAACATTGTATATCAAAATACTTCAATAAAAATAAACAATTTATTAATAGTTAACCTGCTATACCTCTCAGGATTATTTGCAATTAAAGCCTTCTGTATAACTGTACAACTGATGGCTTTTCTCTGTTAAAAGAATTTTAGGGATATGTAAGAAGGTGGTCAAAAGATTTGAGAAAGTCCCTTTCTCGTATACTTTATTCACCGAATTTCAGTAATCTTTTTATTGTCGGTTAGAATAGGAAACCCTATTTATTTACTCTATCTGATTTTAATGAGTCTGACCTAATTTCTTCAGGAAAAGAAATTGAAAATATGAAGCTCTCTCCCTATCTTTTCCCTTCCTCTGTATATGGCTGTAATGACTCAATTCTTTATTCAACTCTGCCTGTTACCTATATAACATCCTATTGCCTCCTTTTAAGGTTTTTTTCAGTTTGCCATCTACTGGCTTTCCTTACTCTACTTGAGAATTATATATATTTTAAAAATACACCTGTTCAACATAGTCAAACAATTCCAACAACCATTTTTTTACCATCTTATAAGCTAGGCAGTGTGTTAATTGCTTTACATATATTAGCTCACTTAATTTTCAAAATCTTTCAGTACTCTACATGAGTTTCTATTTTATGCTTAAATAAAACTAAACCTAAAAGAGATTACATAATGAGGCCAAAGTCACACAACTGGTCGACTGCAAACTGAGACTTGAACCTAGGTCTGTAGAGCACAAAAACTTGTGCCACATAACTTTCAAAGTATTTTGCTGTCTGTAACAGACCTTTTACTCAATGTTTCACTAAGATGCTTTCATTCATGCAACAAATATGAGTGCCTACTACATGTCTTCAAAATTTCTCTAGATAGGCTTTTAACAGCCCCTTTCCCTTCTGTCTCTGAAACTGGAAAGTTGCATACAGTGCACTTTTCCCCCTTACTTCTGCTCATTAAATGTCAAATTTAATCATGTTATGATTATTATCAGGTAGTGGTGCTGCCATAGCCATTTCCTGCCCCAGTTCCTGTTCACTACTCAGAATGAAATCCAGCATTTTCTTTCCCACTGCTCAAAAACTACCTGTTCTAGGAAGTAGTTGGTTTTTCTCATCTGAAAACTCACCTCTATATTTTGTGTGATTTAGCAATTTGTATGAGGCTAACAAGTTGGGAATAAACATGCAGCCTTCCTAAATCTCATTTAATATTTTCAACTTAGTCATATGCTTCTGATTACCAAGTGATCCACATTTATGAATCCAGTACTTAATAGTTCTGTGCTAACCTGAGGGGAAGAGTAAGCATGGGACCTCTTGGATGCAAGGAGAATTCCATTTTAAGACATTCTGATTGTCATGTCTCAAGTCTAGGTTCAGGAAAGAGAGTCAACATATACACAAAGGGTAGCTCACAATGTTGACTCTATATGGCTACAGACTAGGTAAAGGAGTTAAAGAAAGGCAACAGTCACTTTAAGATTCTTCTTTTTTAAACCAGCCTAAAATACATTCCACAAATTAATACAAATGCCTCTGGTGATGTTAGTTTTCTTTCACAGCTTAGATTGAAATACCTCATTGACGTAAGTAAATAGTTGCTTAGCTGGACACCTTTGGAAATGAAACTTTGATTGACACTGGGGAAAATAAGTCATAAAAGGTAAATACTAAATAAAAATATTATAATGCACAAACTGTTGAGGCTTTCCTGTAATTTTAGTATTTTAAGTATAGAATTTCCAACCACCAAAATTGGGTAGAATTCACTTTGCCCAACCACATTTGTTTACAGTTGCCATTTAAGTTTGGGCTACAGAAATACTTTTTATACAAAGCCACAATTACTTGTCATTCCCTCGACAATGCATATTCCTGTTCTGAGACCATGCCTCCAGTTTCATCTATGTGGAATGCTCTCCTTTCCCACCAATGAATACTACCACTCACCCTGTAAGTCTCCCTACTAAACCTCCAAATCCCTCTCCACTGTCTTAAAATTATTCCTTCTTTTTTCTTTATAGCAATCCTCCCTTATCCACAGGAGATACATTCTAAGACCCCCAGTGGATGCCTGAACCTCGTATAGTACTGAACACTATATATACTATGTTTTATCCTAAATACACATATGACAAAGTTTATCAACTAGGCACAGTAAGAGATTAACAACAATAACTAATAATAAAATAGAATTATAACAAAATGCTACAATAAAAGTTATGTGAATAGGGTCTCTCAAAACACCTTATTGTACTGTAGTCACCCTTCCTGTGATGATGTGAGATAACATGCCTGTGTGATGAGATGAAGTGAGGTGGAATGGTGTAGGCATTGTAAAGTAGCTTCAGGCTACTACTGACCTGAGGATAAGTCAGGAAGATCATACCTTGAAAAAGTAAAAAAAAAGTAAAACTGTGTTTCTGTGTGGAGGCGGGGGAGATGGACTATTGTATTTAAGGCTTACCAATGTGCTGTACTTTACATACTTTTTTAATGCTCAATCCCCCTTTGAAGAATTATCCTCTCTATCCAACTGATAAAGAAACTGAAGCTGAAAAAAGTTTGGTACATTGTTCAAGGTCACAAAGCTGAAACACTGGTATGTGTAAACTTTATCTGAATTCTCCATGAAACCACAGACTCTATAGCACTCTCTTATAGTAATATATATTGTATTATTATTATCATTTGTTCAAATATATATCTATTCCACTACCAGATGTTTCTCAAAGGTAGGGAAGGTTACTCCAACTTTATATCCCAACAATACTCAACAATGCCTATTATACAATCTCAGTGTTACTGAATATGTACAATACTCTTAGGTAGTTTAAGGTTTTGCAGCATTATTTTCTACTCATTAGTCCCATTCTACCAAGTCTCTAAGAAGCCACTGTTACTGTGGTGGTAAAGCCTAATGGTTTGGAATCCCACCTACACCAATATATTACCTGAGAAATCTTCATAAGTTAACCTAAATTTTGGTTAACTCATTTTAAAAAATAGGACAGTAATCACAGTACCTATTCACAGGATTAAATAATATATAAGCAATACAAAATTTTTTATTATCTTTTTGTTACATGCCATCCTAAATTTTCTTTCTTTTTCATTACAAATTCCTTGCACTTCTGCATCAACTGGATTAGCCCAAAAGGTTCATGGTTTAAAACTTGTTCAGGCCACTTACATGATTTTTGGGGCCAACTATTCAGTGTCAGTTTGTACTCACAGTTTACTCTTGGGAGGCTTGACTATGCAAGAGTGTCCCCAATGTACACGATACTTGATTTGCTTACAGTATTTTCATGTCCATGTCCTACTTTAACCAAAAAAGTGGTTAAAAGTAGAACACAGACACTTTCTACCTTACTAACACCAAGCTTAACAGTATCTGATTCGTGCAACCAACCTGTGTGGGAGGCAAGCTATTTTCCCCAGCAAAAAATTTTCCTGGAAGCACCTTGTATCTGGCCTCCAGACATGGCTCATTCTCCCCAGACCTTTAAATTCCTTTCCTCTGGAATCTGGGGGCTGAGCCACTACAATTGAAAGGAGATGCACATTTCCTTCACTTAAATTTAGCAACCCTATTGCAAAAAGTTAAGATTCAAACTGTTATGCTATTTAAGGCTTTTTAGGCTAACGTGCAGTTTCCAAATTCTCAGAATTCCCTTTCCAACTTTAAAAATGTTATGAAGAAGTTCAGTTTGGGAGAAAAATATTTTCTAAAATACATAATTCCTAAAATCAAGAGCAAATACTAAGATTATAGCCAAAAACTCGGAGGAAAAAAAAAAATCTTAAAATGCCTAGCTGGCTAAAGCTAACCAAAATCTGTAAAATCAGAGTACCACGAATAACAAAATAACCTCAAACGAAGCAGGATATATATACACCATTAACAAAGAGAACAAGTGTAAATTACAAAACATTTAATACATTCACCACGAATTTAAAAATTACTTGATATGTAGATATCGAGATCAACAAATTGTTCCACAGACTGCATTCCCTAGTCAGTATATGTTGATATAATGCAGTTCCTTTTTTTTTTGACTAAGCTAAAAATAAAAAGGGTGATAGATAATGACTGACAGAACGATCCCCGAAGTTGTACAAGGAAGTGTTGAGTTAGAAAGCCAAGAATCGAAGCAACAAATAACAGGACACGGGCTGTCAACATCAGGCAGATAAAAATAAGAGAGGGTAAAGCACGCTGACGGACGGCGGTATTGTTCCCAGACGCGAGAGCCCCTAAGGCCCTCGCGAAGGATTTCGGCAGCGCTCCGCGGTCGGCGCTGGAATGAGAAAACTAAACTGCTGCCAGCTCGGTGGGAGCGCGGCAGCGACCCTCCCTCCACAGCCGGTGACCGGCGCGCTCAGAGTGCCCCGCCTCCCAAGCCCGCGGTCCCGGTAGCCCGCCCGCCCGGTTGCCCTGCACGCCCTCCAGCACCGACGTGCCCCCAGCACCACAAGGGGAAGGCAACGGAGAGGGGTCGCGTAGAGGCGAGGCGGCGCTGGGCTTCGGCCCGCCACCGGCAGGGGTCGAGGCCACTGCGGGCTCGGGAGAGGGGAGGCAAATGATGGGAAGGCAGCACGGTCGGCCACAGCGCGCAGGTGCTGGCGGCTGCCGGGGAAGTTACCCGCGGCAGAGGGCGATGCTCTGGCCCCGACTCCCCCTCTCCATCCCACCCGCCGCTCTCCTCCCTCGTCCAATTCCGTCCTCGGTATTCTGTCAGAACCGAACGACCTCCCCACGGCCCGCCCAAGCGCGGAGGCGATGCCGCGTCTTACCGAAGGAGCGGGAGCCGGGCCGCAGGAGGCGACTAGGGTGCGCGGCGTAGAGTCCGAAGCGAGCGCCGCCGTTGCCGCGGGAGCCCAGGAGGCACAGCGACAGCCGGCGGGCACGCGGCCTCCGGAGCCGTCGTCCCACCCCCTCTCCCGCAGGAGTCTGCCCCAGAGCTTGCGGTCTCCGCGCGCCGGCGGGGAGGACGAGGGGGCGGGGCCGAGCGCCGAGGTCTGACTGGCGTCTGCGCGCCCAATGGGACCTCCGACACTCCGGGCCGTGCTAAGACTGACTTCCGTCCTAGCCCGTGGCAGCAGAGAGGCGGGCCCAGTGCCTTCTTTTATTACAGCCTTTTAGACACATCCGAACCTAAGAAAAGGTCGGTTGGTTTGCACCAAATGGTCCAATTACCGCGGGGAAAGGAGGCTCTAAACCTAGATTGGCGTCCTCTGTGCCTATAGGGCAGGCCCAGGGCAGCGAGATCCTGCCCCGGATGTGGGCGCGGCCCTGAGGCGGAGCCGAGCGCGTCCCCCGCGCTTGTTTGGAGAGGCGGAACAGGTCTTTCCCTTGATTATCATGTGACGGCTTCTGGATTTAATGGGGGAAAAAGTGTGGAAAAGGCTAAGGATCCAAACTAGCGCATTTACTGATCTTCGTTCCCGTCTCCGCTCTCCGCCCAGTGGCGCTTCCAGGTGAGTCTCGACGCGGGCGGGCATCCCCGAAGGGCACTCGCCCGTGGTAACCCGGCGCTGACCCCCGAGGTCTCTGTGGGCTCTGCCGCGGCCCCCACCTCCCGCACTCCCGACCCCAAATGCATTTACCCCGCTTCGCACCAAGCTTCTGTGTGCATTGTGAATTACGTGCGAGAACCGTGTTCACTCCAGAATATACTGGGCCCACAGCGAAGAATGGGGCGCCGCTGGAGGATCTGCGGTGATTTGAGATGAACATCAAGGATAGTTTAGAAACGTCCTGAAGTTCCAGGGATAAGTAGGCCCAAAAGTCAGGTAAGTTGTAAGCAGAACGTTGTTTCTTGGAAGGATGGTGAAGCTGGCCAAGGCTGTTGCAGCAGGGTCCTTTCGAAAGCGACTATTTAGAGGAATTCTGTGTTGTGGGCTCATTAAGCAGAGTTCTTTGGGATGAGGCGAGTTCACTGGAAATAGTACTGGCAGTAGTGAGAGAAGGGAAATTGGGCGCACCATGGGCAAGTGAGTCCACACACCATATACCTAGAGGGCGGAGCTGGGGGCAGGGCCCTTTAGATTTCCCTTTGTGGGCAGCGCGGTTTTAACAACAGATAAGGAAACATATGAACTAACTAGTACTTAACTATTTTCCAGTACCAGAAATAACCACCTCTAACTGGAAATGTTTTAGTTGAGCAAATTTTTCTTTTGCAGTGTGCAACCTTCTCCCATGAGGAGAAAGAAGAGTAGTAGTGGGAAACAAATAACGATTGCTTAAATAAATGAAGATTTGTTAATAAAATTGGGATCATACGTTGTCATTGTAGCCCAACAGCCACAGTCCTTCAAGCGTCATTTGAATATGAACAGAGTACTTCCCGGTTGAGGGCATTTTAGTACAAGGGCATACAGATCTTTGTTACAGCCCACATTATAAAACAGCCACAGACTGTTTTTTGCATCCTTTCCACCTCAAGTCCTAAAATACCTGTGTTGAGTGCAGCTATCCTTCCTATGACCAGTTGCTGCTCAGTCCTACATGAGAAAATAAATGAAGTTTGACTCATCAAATGGCTGGTGGGAAAGTTACGTTTAGGTATATTATCATCATTTTTTAAAAGGTTCACAAAAAAGGCCAGATAGATTGGAGAAAGGGATTGAGTAAACTTAATTTACAAGATGAAATCCATGTATTTATTAATCAGTACATACCACTCTACCTCTTGTTCCAAATTGAGTCCCACATCCCCCACATCACCCACAGCTTGTGGCCAGGCAAGGAGACCAGCAGAGAAGATGGTAACTGGGAGCCAAAAGCATCTGCTTTTCATACTGCAGTACGAAGCATCTGCCCGCTGAGTTAACAAATTAAGTGCAGATGGGTGTAAGTGGAAAGAGGAGAGTTAAGAGTCTCATGTCACTATTGAAGTAAAACATATATACCCTTGCACCATGATTGCCACCCACTGTTAAAAGTGGTAGAGATGTAGCAGAGAACATCAAAGTTAGTTCTAATACATAATTAATTGAACATGCTAGTCTAGGGCATTTTACTTTATCTAGCCAGTTTCTTTACTTTTTCCTTGTTTCTTATCTTCCTCCATTTTTACTCCTACCCTCCATGCTTTTGTTACCATCCAGACCACCTTGTGATCTGTACCTTTTTCCATCAAGTGTCCTCTCTCATCTCATTGTCAATCTGTCACTCTCCAGTGACTTATTTCCCTCAGTTTATAATCATACTTAAGTTTCCTCCGTCGCTGAAAATTTCTTCTTAAATCCTTCTCTGCCTCAGTATATTTATCTTTCATCTTCTCCAAATGTTTCAGGAGAATAAAATGTCAACTATTTGCATTTTGTTATCTTATATTAACTCAAGGTTGATATAAAAAACTGAAGTATAAAACATACTGTAAGTTTTATGTGAAGACTAAGTAAATGCATATACCTAAGCATTATGGATTATGTGTTCCCAACCAAAATTGCAAGTTTTTAAGAATTAGTGCTTTTAGCATTGAAAAAAAATGAAAAGGCAAAATAATAGAAAATACTCCAGAAAAAAACACCAATGAGTAGGTCCTTGGCTTTCCGGCTATTAGAACATATCCTAGAACATATCCAATAATTGTTATATAATATTAGTGTAAAACAGAAGTATAGATGACTAAGACAGAATAGGAATGTAAGAATTAGCCCCAATTATTGAGTAATTTAGGATCTAATAATCAAAAAACATCGTTTATTGATCTTATTAGATAACAAGTAGTAAAAAATCATGATCTATATATACCACAAACCAAGTTTGAGAGTATTAATAAAAAGAAAAAAAATTCTTATTAGACTATGAAAATAGGTTTTTATGAAGAATGTTAATGAGAAATTTTAATTTAAAAACACAAGATTTACAGATAAAACTGAAAATCCTGTTATCAGTGTTCTATATTATTTAGACCAGTGACCTCTTTACAATCTTCATTCTACTTACTTTTATTAACCTCCTTATTAAAACTCTATTGGCTTGATACACCTCCTTTTTCACTACTTTAATTTTGAATGCTTTTTCTTAGTACTCCTTGAAATTGAACGAAAATGTATAGATGTGCAAGTGTAGAAAAAGAGGTTATGAACATTCCTGAGAGGCAGGAATAACGTCATGGGTGCCTGGACTTGAGTGATAGCAATGAAAAGGAGCAGACTGTTCTTGAAACATTTTGAATAGAGCTTACGCCCAGTGGATATACTACAAATTTTATGTATTTTGGCAGGGACTATAAGGAATGATGGATATGATGTTGTCAAAGATGGCTACAAGTTTTACAGGTTTTAAAAGGAAGAATAGTAGAATGTTTTCAAAATTAGGAAATCTTTGAGTGGGAAAGAGCCAGATTAGTTCACTAGGAATGGAAATGATTTTTTTTTCTGGTATCAAAACAATCTTGATTTTTTTCTTCTCTTAGGATATATACACCTTTTCTCGACTCTGCAGCAGCCTCTTTAAACTGTTTAAATGAGAATGTCCTTGGCTCAGAGAGTGCTACTCACCTGGCTTTTCACATTACTCTTCTTGATCATGTTGGTGTTGAAATTGGATGAGAAGGCACCTTGGAACTGGTTCCTAATATTTATTCCAGTCTGGATATTTGATACCATCCTTCTTGTTATGCTGATTGTGAAAATGGCTGGGCGATGTAAGTCTGGCTTTGACCCTCGACATGGATCCCACAATATTAAAAAAAAAGCCTGGTACCTCATTGCAATGTTACTTAAATTAGCTTTCTGCCTTGCCCTCTGTGCTAAACTGGAACAGTTTACTACCATGAATCTGTCCTATGTCTTCATTCCTTTATGGGCCTTACTAGCTGGGGCTTTGATAGAGCTTGGATATAACGTCTTTTTTGTGAGAGACTGACTTCTAAGGACATCATACCAGTTTTATTGCTGTTCAGCAAGCTATCATTAAAGTGTTCTGAATGTTTGCAAGCTTGAATACCAGAGAACTGAGAAAAATACCAAATGTAGTTTTATACTGCTTCCATAAATTAGTCTTGGTGAATCATAGACTTCAGTCAACCCAAAGCTTAATTATTCAGCATTTGAGTTATTAATATCCTTATTAATCCCTATATAAATAAAGTTTGTTTTGGACATTATGTTTCTACTTGACTCTGTTGTATGTGGTATATAAATACAAAGCCTTTACATATTTGGGGTGAAGTTTAATATATCTTGGCCCCATTATGACCAATGTAAATTTGGTCATTTGTGCTTCTAAAGTATAAAGGTCAAAACCTAGCTACTGAAATATTTAGGGGAGTGACTTCATGTTTATATTCAGAAAGAAACAGTTTGACAGATACTTATCTAGACTACCAAGTTCATTGTAACCTCTACCTTCTGTTTGGGTCAAATGAATTAGAGGTGGCATGTGAAAACAAGTTTACCTCTTCCTAAAATTTGGGGAGCTATATATATATCCTGGTTAGGTCAGGAGAGGCACAGTTTATGCCTATTCTCCTGGGGTCTCAGGGATTTAGTTCCCCTTTCACTCTTAGAAATATCCTGGCTTGGGAAATTATAGACCACCCTACCAAGATACTTAACCAATTCCAGTGAAGCATAGATGGCAATATTTACAAGAATTCCAGAGTTATAAAGCATTGTTTATAAGATTGTTACTGTCCTATCTGGCCATCACCTTTAGCTTTGGGAAGAATCTAAAGTAGTATTTTGTTTTAAAAATATCTAACAAACAAAGTGATTCCTGGCTGATAATACTTGAGAGGATTGCTTGGATATTTTGGTCTAGTCCTTTTTGTAAAAACAGGTAACAGGACAAAATTTCAGCCACACCACAAATTAATACAGCTTAGCTCCTTCATAGCTAGGCTAAATAAATAAAAGTTAATCAATTACAAAAGTTTTCCTGTCTTATAAGTGGTATATATTAGTATTTTGGGTACCTAAAAATAGGATTGAGGGTGGTTAATATGGGGAACATAATGTTCCAGACTTGATCAGACATATTCCTAATGCGATTGAGAGATCCAAACTATTTGGTCTCTGGAATCTATCATTCAAAGTAGAAGAAAGCTTTCAACTCTACGAGAAACCAGACAGGAGGATTTTGTAGTTTAGGAAAAGCTGTGTTTGTGCAAGTATTATGTAAGTATGAACTTTCACAGGAGAAAGGAAAAGCAGCACCACATGCAACACTCAGTCCATGAGTCAGCAAGATTTTTCTGCAAAAGGCTATACTGTAAATATATTAAGCTTTGTAGGCCATATGGTTTCTGTTGCAACTACTCAACTCAGCTCTTTTGGTGAGGAAGCAGCCATAGACTGTGGCTATGTCACCAGGAGGACTTTATGGACAAGGGAATTTAAATTTCATATAATTTCCACATGCCATAATATTATTTTCACTTTTTTTCAACTATTTAAAAGTATAAAAAGTGTTTTTGCCTCACAGGCCATACCAAAAAGCAGGTCGTGGTCTAGATCTGGTCCATGGGCAGTAATTTGCTGGCCTCTGAGTCCATAAAATAAGCAAAAGCAGAAATTTTGTTTGCTAAGAGGACAGATCTCCAAGGAAAGGAGAGAGCAATTGGCTAAGAACTGTATGTAAGAGGCAACACAAACACCAACCTCTTTATACATGAGGATCAATCAGTTATAATCTCTCAAGGGTTCCCAGACAATAGAACTCTTCTTAGTACACTGCCACACTAAATAACTTGGAGCAGCACAGTACGTTATCAATTTGTGCCTCCCTGATTCTGACACCAATTCAGAAAAGTGTTTTTTTCCCCACACCACCAAGGAATTAATTTGGACACATCTACCTGCAGATAGCATCAGGTCTCACAGGTCCAGGTTGTTACCTGTGCTTCTGACCAACTTCTTACAGATGAGGTTCCCACCACCCCTTCAATCTGGTTTGATTTGTTGGCTAGAGCAGCTTACAGAACTCACAGAACCATTTTACTTACTAGGTTACTGGTTTATCACAAAAGGATATGACTCAGGAACAGCTAGCTGGAAGAGATGCATAGGGCAAAGTATGGGGAAGGGGTATGGAGCTTTCATGCTCTTTGGACACACTACTCTTACCCTGTCTCCTGTGTTCATCTGGGAAGCCCTTAGAATCCCAAGGTTCCCGTGGTTAGGAACTTTGAGATTTTACGGAGGGTTGATTAATTACACAGGCATGATTAATTATTGGCAATTGGTGATTGAACTCAATCTCCAGCCCCTCTCCCCTGGGGATAAAGGGGGACTGAAAGTTCCAACCCTTTAATCACATGCTTGGTTCCCCTGCAACCAGTCCCCCAACCTTTGGTTACCTAGGAGCTTTCCAAAAGTCACCTCATTTACAAGCTCAAAAGACACCTTTATCACACTTATCACTTAGGAGATTCCAAGGGTGCTAGATTCCTGTGCCAGGAAGTGGATGCAGAAACATATTTCTTAAAAATCACAGTATCACAGCCTCAGTAGTTTGGAATACATTTAAAACAAGTACTGAAAGACAAAATTAAGATACGCTTACATGTTATACTTACAGATGGAAAAGGCAAATGGAATAGTACACAGTACTGAAGAAAAACACCTTCCTGTTTTATTTTAGTTAAGAGAATACTTCCTTTATAATAGAGATGTTTACAAACTATTTGTAAAAAAAACTAACACACTGCCTTAAGAAACTTAAATATGAAAGGTTCTTGGTGAAGCTATTATTTTCCAGGTTAGCATGGTTAAGAATCTGGTTTGGATAAGAGATTTATCAAAAATTCTGGCTGAAAGCAATTTGTGGACAAAATAACTTTTTATAAGACTTGAAATATGAGAAGTAGAAAATAGGTATTCTAAGGATCCACGACTTAAAATTTCATGAACACAGAGGCTGGATATGGTGGCACCATGGAAAATAGTTGCACAAAGCTTTGAGAAGTAAGATCCATCTTTGGGCTAAAGCTTACTCTAATTGTAAAAGTTACTAACCTCACAAATTTGGGCGTCTGGTTTCCACTTTGCTTTTCCACAGTTCAGCAAGTAAGTAGAGGAACTGATGTTGATTAATGAAAGAGGCAGCCAAAAAAAAAGAAGAGGAAACCAGAGAACTCTTTTTCATATAGGGGGGCCAGCATATTATGCAGCTGGGTCATCAATCAAGGTAAAGTTATTTCTCTTTATTGAGAGGAAAATTATCAGAGTCCTTTAAGCATTATAGTAAAAAAACAAGCCACAAACTACCAAAGGAATTTATTTCCTTTAATCTTGACTGGTCAAGTTTGCACAGTAAAAGTCACTCATCAAAGAATTATGGTATACCTATATAATTCATGACATAGTGAAGGTACATAGGAATTACAGAATATTAGAACCAGGAAAAACAAAAAGCTTCATTATAATGATGGAGAAACCTAAACCCATATAAATGAAATTTGCCTAAGACACTGAGAAATGGAGAAGTCTAACTCCAAATGCTATCTATTCCTACAAATAGGTTTTCTATTGAAAACAAAAACAGAAAGCATCAATGAAAGATTAAGTTATCAAATACTAGATAAAAACTGGGTTAAAAGTTTCTGTAAGAGGGATCTACCTTACACTTTAATTCTTACTCTCCTTTTGCTTGCCCTATATTCAACTTAGCCAGTCATACTATAATCATACTGATTATCTTATACCACAAAGCAAATTTACTACCACTATCATCTGTACACTACAAATGCAAATTCATAATTCACTTATATCAAGAAAAGGCAGTTTGTGACATGATTTTGAATTGACATCTCTGGGCAAAATAGTGAACTAGTTATAAGTTTGTTTTTGACATCCCCCTACCTCCACCATACCTTGCCTTGACCCCTTGATGAAACTTTTCCCTCTTCCCAGAATTAGAGACAGGAATACATAGAAGAGATTAATGAGAAAGGTGTGAAATGATTAGGGTAACCTAGCACAAAGCAATTCTATTATTTTTTCTCTTAATTCCAGGATCAGAAGCTAACATTTGCAGTGTCTAAGAAATGCCAAGCAATGTGCTAAGAATTTGGCATGTTCTGTCATTTTAATTTCCACCACCAATTAACAAAAGATTATTACCCCCCATTTTACAGATGAGAAATACAAGTGAAGTAATTTCTCAGTGTTACACAAATGTATTATTCTTTAATGACCCAAAGCTGTACTGCTACAAATGCATATTATCCCAGTGAAGTGGCTTTACAGAAGGATGTCTGTGAAAATATGCCACCCTTACCCCTGCAACAGAATGGATTAGACTAAAAAAACTAGTACATGTTATCATATTTTCAATTTTTGAATGTTTATGTATAGTATCAATAGGGAAAACTACACAAGCTTAATCAGAATGTGTTATAACCAAATTTTATCTTGCCAAGTAAGACTTAAGGATAAATTCTGCTTTCAGACTATGAGATACTAAGGGGCTTCTTACATATCTGCCATTTTAATCATTTTAGGTATAGTTAAAATTTACCCTTAATTTGTAATGATTTTCAGTGTATTTCTAGTTGAAGGAGAAAAAGCTGGGTAAGCTTTACAGGTTTAATTATCATTACAGAACATAGTATCTCCACATTGCCCAGTGGGCCTAGATCTGTAATAGGTATCTTCTTAAACTTTATCTATAAGGCTGCAGTTAAATACAAAATAGAAACCTGGTCTCTTTATAGTGCCTACTGACCTAATATTCTCCACTTTTCTTCCTGTCGCAATTCTGTAATTACATTATGAATTCAAGTCAGAGACAGACATTTTAGATTATAAAAATCTACATAATTTGCTTTTCCCACCCCCAATAAATTTAAAACTCAACTTCTATTTCTTCAAATATTTAATGAACACCAAATGTACTATATATTAGGTTGTGGGAATACAAAGGGATGAAGAAAATGTAACTTCTAGCTCATGGTTTAGGTGGAGCCCAACATGTACTTAACTCACATGTATGTTAATTGATGTGAACAAAGGGACACTGGAAGCAGAGGGAAGAATTGTTCTACACCAGCTGTGGGGTAAGGGGACAAATCAGAGCCAATGAAATTAGGAAAAGATACACAGAAAAGGTGAGTGTAACTGGAGTTTGGAGAAGAGAATCTCTTTAGGTTTCAGTACATTATATTCCAAGCAGAGATTTCCCCAGCAAAGAGTTTTGAAAAGTACACGAAAATGAAAAGTATCGCCATCTGGTAAAGCTGAAGATGTCAGAGATTGTGGTAGGTGAAACTAGAAATGAAGGGCAATATCATGAAGGCTTTTCAGTGCTATGATGAGCATTTGGCCTTTATTTACAGAAAGAGCCACAGAGTATTTCCAAGTAAAACAGTAACAGTCATTCATATTGGTCTTAGGTTAATGTGGTGGTAGCAAAGAGTGGATTGGAATGGATGTATGTACAACAACCTAGAACATTTTAGGCTCTTCTAAGATTCCAGGTAAAATGCACATCTGCTATGACTGTGAACATTTATACTCTTATCTATACTATAACAAGAGGAGTAGACAAATCATAAATGTTCTGGAGTCAGCTAAAGAAAACCTCATGATACATTGTACAGAGGAAAAGATAGGTAAATGCGATTACCGTGAGATGACTGTGTAGACAGTGATGGTAATAACCAAATTAGGAAGGAAAGAACAGCTACTGTTGGGGATGAGGAAGAAGAAAAGAATTTAGACTTGGATCATTAGAGCTTAAGAGAGAAACCAAGGCTGACTGAAGTCATGGGATCATGAAGACAGTTCAGTGACAGTGTAGAGACCTAAAGAAAAGAACCATGGAGACTGCCTTAAATATTGGTGGATGGGCAAAAGAGGCTATCCAAAGAAATGGAAAAACAACACAAAAGAACAGATCGGTCATACAGAGATTTAAGGACTAAATGATTAATAAAATGTTGAAAGGATTAAATAGAAGTACAGAAATGCAGCCACTTGATTTGGCAGTGAAAATGTGGCCTCTGTGATAACCATTTAGCTCAGTGATTAAGTTTGAGGATTAAAATGAAATTGTGGTGAAATGAGGAACTGAAGGCAGAGATTTCCAAGAACTTTGTGTCAGTCAGAAGGAGGTGGAGGCGGATCAAGAGCACAAACAGAAGCCAGGCTCAAGAGCTTTTTTTTTTTTTTTTAAGCAGACAGACGAGATCTTTCACATAAAAATCTGGCTCAATTAAAAACAAAAACAAAATTTCAAGAGAAAAAACTTGGAGAGGAGGACATCATACTGTCTATCCAAATAAAATTTTAGACATTGTATTATACAAAATATCTGCAACTATATTGACTTGCCTCTGAGTCTGTACACTTTGTAATCTTCAGTAGTACAATAGCAATGAACTTCATATGAAAGCACAAAGATTTAACATGTTTAAAACATCTATAAATTCTAAAGTTCAAAATGTATTATACAAGGATCCAAGTTTTCACATTTTAATAGTTCAGTTCTTGGAAGGCAGAGTAATAAAACATGCAATAGTACATTGTACTTTTAATTTCTAGTCAACATAAATTGCTCATATTTTGTTCTCAACTCATTCATATTCCCTGACTGGGTCTGAAGTCCTAGAAAGGAAGACCCGAAATGCAGGATATTTTCCTCTCCTTTCACGGCTTTCCCAGTAGAGATAAGGTATATGTCTGTGAACTTAAAAAAGGAAAGGTAGCTCTGCATTTAGGCTCCTTAGGCTTGACATGCCAAAAAGTGATCATTTCTATCTGCAGTATGCAGTGGGTTACAGGAAGAACTGAACAGAAATGCCAGGACAGAGATCAAGAGATTCATGTATCTCCTGAGTTATACATATATATATATGTATATATCTTATCTGAGGTATACTATCAGTGCCAAACATGTCAAACATAACTCTTCCACAAAATAGAAAACACATTCTAAAATGAGGAAATTTTTGTTTACATACAAAAGTAGTTATATATCAGGTGGAAGAAGAATTAAGTAAGAGCTATTACACTACTCTGAAGACCTAAAACCCATCATGTCACTTTTAACCAGACTTAGAGTATTTAAAAGCAATAGCACTCTGTCCTCCCTTCCTGCGACAGAAAGGCCTGTCTAGAGGGAAGAAAGGTGATTTACATGCCATCCCAGCACCCATACCTGATTTAGAAACGTTGTTTAAGGCAATCTCCAATATTTTTCTCTGTTGGCATAAGTCAACTTTTGATACTAGCTTTTAAGACGGGGAAAAAAGATTTTCAGATTGGAATCAGTGTCAAGATCATATGGTTTCTGTTAAAACAGAGAAACAAGAACTTTTAAAGATGACAAGATGAAAATAAAATGACAAATATAAGAAAATAATAACAAAACAAAGGTAAAAGGATTATGGTTATCAATTTTAGTATTTATTAAAATGTGAAAGACCAGAAAAATTGCTCTCAAACTTCAATGACAAATCTTGCATCTTTGCTAAAAGTAAAATGAATGTTGAGATACTTGCTTTACATGACAATGAGCTTGTCCAAAAATTAACTGAATTCAAATTTACCAAAGCAATGCGCATCTATTGTTTACAAAAATGATCTTACCTGCTGTTAAGTATTTGGAAAAAACTTACACTCATGAACACTAATGAAACACTTTGAAAACTTGACCCAAGAAGTAAAATCTTTCCTATCCTCTGTGACCCCGTCCCCAGTTACAGAATGGATTAAAAATGAGTATGTGGAAACAAACAATATTTCCAACAATCTTACACATGCATGTGTCATACATACACTCACACACACACACGAACACACACAGTATTATGCTAAATTAACCTAATCTTTACTTAGGGTCAATAGCCTTAGGGGCAAGGAATATAATGAATATGGCTTTAGTAAAGTTTTCAACTAACATCACAAATGCTTTATTCTTTTGCTAGCTAACCAGCTAACCTGAGTATGAAATATATATTACTTAGATAGCTAAAAGTGTATGAATTAAAAAAAAAACACTGTAGCAGACACCATTGAGGTACCTTAGTTTTTTTGTAAAGGTCCGTGGATCAATTTAATAATTTACATAATAACTTTATTCTACATAGTATAAGAACATATAAAAACTGCATCTTAAGTGCTTTATTGTTCTGGTCC
Source organism: Smutsia gigantea (assembly GCA_032199065.1). Classification (NCBI taxonomy): domain Eukaryota; kingdom Metazoa; phylum Chordata; class Mammalia; order Pholidota; family Manidae; genus Smutsia; species Smutsia gigantea. Next base: position 52,236 of record JAVSCE010009438.1, on the reverse strand, counting down.
AAGAAATTGGAAATAACAGCAAAAAAAACCTTGCGTTTACTTAAAGAACAGGAATGTTTAACTAGGAAACCATTAATATGATGCAATATTGAAACAGAAATTATGTGTGTGTGACAAAGGTAGTCAACAACTTTTCAGACTGCATCTGAAAAGGATTTTAAAATTATAACCCATTGGACAAGCAACATAAACATTACTCAAGGTGACAAAGCTGTATCTTGAAATCTGAGCTCACTGATATATTTCACCTCCAGGGATATATGCATTTTACAAAACAAGTTTTTCGGGATATAGAAAAGTTTGTCTATAGGTTATATAGGAACCTATACCTAAAAGCAACCACTTATGGTTTTTTTAGATACGTCTTTAAGTTAAAAGCTTAAAGCTCACATAGTTTGGGAGGATACCTAAAACATGTTTTATTACAGTATGATCTTGCATCTATGTGTATGCAACTGGAAATTGGAACTAAAACAAACCTTGTTAAATATATCATCTTTCAATTAAAAAAAAGAAACACAGAAAAGCATTTTAACCACATCCTCTCCTATTTCTCAGTACTGGTTTGTTATGAAATTTTTGTCTCCTAAAAAGGTAGGTGCAGATACATACATTTAGCTTAAAAGAAAGGATTAAAATGGTGAGGAACAGGATAAGACAGTCACATATAAAGCAAAGTCCCCTATTTATATTATCATGATTTATACCTTCCTTATACCATGAAAATTCCTATGTTGCAAATATATAGATTTCCTACAAACCATGTGATTTCCTATATTTGCCTACCCTTTCATCTGGAGGCCAGAAATGACATCATTGTTGCAGTTTATTTTTCTCTGGGGAAATAACACTTTCTAAGATAAGCAGTTTTATGGGTACCACAAATGAGGGCTGGAGCAGAAACCACTGAAGTGGGACCAGCAACACTAGCCCAAAGGTAGCACAAAGAACCCCCCGTTGAAAGTCATCAACCAAAGTATGAGTCCAGAAAAATACCAAAGACAAAATAAAATAGATTGGCAATGAGTGGAGTTCCTTACATCAAAGCATAAAGACACTGTTTGACTTTTAATTACAGTAGTGTAACCAATCTGAAATAGTGAAGTCCATCAGATTTATTTTAACAATGTTTAGCTAGGCAATGGCAATTCTGTTTCCTACCCCAATTTTACTTTCTAGAGCTTTTTTTGAAAAAGTAGTACTCTAAATTGTTTACCTTGCTGAGGCAGGAAAAGGGATCCTTAGAAAGGTGAGGTAACAACATATCTTATTTTGTGAGTCACATCTCTATATAGCAGTTGAGTCACTGCCCTTATTTTAAGATTCTGTATTGGCTATATTTGCTTCCTGTTCTGCAAGAAAAATGTAAAAGGATTTAACTGCTCACAATTAAACTTTTTTTTAACTAAAGATTTTTACTCAGCTACTATTTAGGTGCTTATTAGTAAGAAAATTTCTCAACTTCTTATCATTCCATACACTATAAAGAAAATTTATGAGGGCTGTATAACCTGGCAACGTAACTTCATTAGTTTGAAGGGTTAAATACCACTAATACAAAGTTGTTTCTCCCAACTTCATAAAACAGTTCAATTACCTAAACTGCCTTCTTAATATTGAATATAAATATTTAAAAATGAATTCCAGGGAGTGGGGCTAGGAAGTGTCACACATTCATCTAATTCAGCAATTTAAGAAGTTATGCAATATATATATACACACACACACACTCCCAAACATACACATACATATATAAATATGCTTTCATAACTGAATCTTGGTTTTAAAAATGCTTGCACAGTGTGGGGTATTTAAATATTCACTAGATTTGAATACATACATTTGCACTCCATTACCATTCTAAATGAATATACCAGCAGAAACACAACAGATCAACTGAATGATTTAACTGAATTGCCAGTTTGTCTTTTTGCAGACCCAACAGAAAACATATTTATTATTATGAACCTTTATTAAGTGGCTCACATTTCAGTATAAATCACACTAAAAAGATTTTTAAAAGCTATTTACACTACAGTGCTGACACATTTAAAATGAAAAAAAAAAACTGGTATAAATAAGCTCTATGGAAAAGCCTTAATTTGTCAAAAAAAGAATTCTGGCTCATATTACAAAAAATATATATATATATGTCAGCTATATTCTAAAACCTACAACTCTAACTCAAATGATTTTTAGACTCCTTTTGCTTACACCTGCAATGTTTACAGTGCATCTGGCCCTAAGTGCTTCGATACTTCACAGTTATGGACAGGCACTGAGGAATGTTACAAAGCTACATAAACTATATTTTGTAACAGACTTGGGAGCAAGTCCTTGGCTTGCTTTCAGAATTATGAACCTTTATTACATTATTAGGTTTTAAAAAAAAGAATTTTAGATGGTATGTACAAATTTAGCACAAAATGTCATCATCTTTTCTATCTTGATTTGAATGCACTGAACTATGTTGCCTTCTATCAACTAGACTTATGAGACTTCCAGAACACAATTCTTCCTTTAAATCTTTGTTGCTATTTTCAAATTTAGAGTCCAAGTCAATCTTAAATTCTGTAAATTGAACATGATCCAATTTTGCTTTAACATTCTGACCATCCATATTATTCGATGCTCTAGTCTTTTCAGGAATATAAACATTCACAGGTTCTTCCTTGATTCTTACAGATGCAACAGGTTCATGTTTAATCTGCTGTAATTCATATTTAGAATGAAGTTTGTCTGAAAAAATAGAATCCAAGGAGGTTTTGCTTACAGCACAAACCATATTGCCAGTGTGAGGTCCAAGAACAGATGACGTGGAATCTGGTGATGTGCCTGTTTCATGAGCAGCTATATTCTGAGCAGTGTCCTCCTCTGAGTGATATAACTTCAGCCGAACATGCCATGCTAAACTGCATACAGCTGAAACTGTCTTGAACTGATGAACAACATTCCTTGGAATAAAATAAATGTCATTATCATACAGCTGAATCCTGGCATAGCGAATGCCTTCCCTCCTTAGCTGATTAAGTTTTGCATCATCCACCCATTGGACACACTAAAAAAAAGAAACAAGGAACACCAGTAAGTCATTTCCATAATAAAAATTACACTGAAGACAATAATGGTTTAAAACATACCTGGGACAGTGGAGGTTCATGTAAATCTAACTGCATTCGTTGAACTACTTCTAAGAAATCTTCAGCATGAAAACAAATTACATCTTTGGTTATTCGGGGTTGGTCAGGCCTAAAAAGGAGTATGAGTATAAGATAATGAGGAATCTGCTACTAATGTGTTACTCTGTTCAAAGTCCTTATTAAACTTAGAGCAAGAATAGTTTATGGTCAAAACCAAAGTACTGTCTTAGAAATAAAGTTAAACTGTAATAAGACCACTTTACATATTCAAACAAAAGGATTAATTCCATGAGTTTCAACCTAAACACAGATAAAAATAACTCACCTCATTTTATTATTGCTATATGTAACCACATTTTGAAATGATTGTAATTAATTATACAAATCAAAAAAAGTAAGTGTTTTGTCTTAAAGCTAAGGTCAATATTTCAACAAATTAAGTACTAAAGTTGAAAATACTACATAAAAATTAGAGGTACATATGACTTTTTTTCCATAAAGACAAATATAGCTACAATGATACCTAAAACTCCTGAATAACTCTTAATAAATTAAGAGACATTAATCAGGAAAGTACTAATAAAATAAACTGTAACCACTCTATTTGCTGAGGTTAATAGGGTTAAGTATAATTCTAAAAACCCCCAAATTCTTCAGTCAGCAATATACAAATACATTTTTACAGAAGATGCTCAAAAATGGATTTTGGAATGAAATTCCAAGCAACATAAATACAAAAAAATATATAATAATAACCAAGGCAAATCATAACCAAAATTTTCAAAACCAGTAGTAAAGAGAAAAATCTAAAACTCATGCATTACATTTATAAACAGGGAAAGAAGGATTAAGAATGATTGCAGACTTCTCATCAGAAATCATTTAAGCCAGATTATTCAAGCCAGTATCAAAACACTGTAAGAAAAAGTCAACCTAAAATTCAATACTATCAAAAAGTCCTTCAAAAATGTAAAATAAAAACATCTTCAGACAATCAAAAGCTGAAAAAATCTGTTACCAGAAGACCAGCACAACAAAGAATGTTAAAGGAACTTCTTCAGGCTGAGAAAAAATGATACTTATTAGATGAAAATGCAGATCGATTCAAAGGAATGTAGAGTATCAGTAATAGTAAACATGAGAGGTATTTTATTCTCATTAAAAAAATTATCTTTAGAAATAATTCCTTAAAGTCAAAGTAACAAATGGGGGCATGGTGGTGGGTTATAGCATATGTAAAATGCATGACAATAATTATCACAAAGATGTGAAATTCGGGGGTGGGGTGGTAAATGGCAGTATATTATGGAAAGGTTCTTATACAATACACAAAAAGATAATTGACAGTAGACTGATAACTTTACAGCAACCACTAGTAAGCAAATAGTAGACGTGTATAATAGGATGCTAAAAGGCAAGAAAGAAAAGAGGGGAAAAGGAATGAGAACAGAGGAAAAAAATGGGACAAAGTAAGACAGTAAACTTAAATCCAAATTTATTGATAGTTATATGTATATGGTCTAAGTAGTCCAATTAAGACAGATTACCACTGGATTAAAAAAAAAGCAAGACTCAACTATATGACATCTGCATGAAACAATAACATAGACACAGGCTAAAAGAAATAGAATGGAAAAAGATATAACACGCAAACACCAATCATAAGAAAGCTAGAGTCATATTAACATCAGACAGAGTAGATTTCAGACAATAAATATGTCCAAGGATAAAACGGGCATTTTATAATAATAAAGAGGTCACTTCTTCAAGAAGAAATAATTCTAAATGTGTAGCCACCTAACAGCAGAGCTTCAAAATGCATGAACAACCTTGAAAACCTTATGTGAAACGAAGGAAGCTAAGCACAAAAAAACTCACATATTACAATTCGATTTATATGAAATATTTAGAATAGATGAATACAGAGAGACAGAAGGTAGATTTGTGGTTGCTTTGAGGGGGTGAGGATATAGGATTAGGGAGTAATAGCTAAAGAGTATAGGGTTTTTTTTTCAAGTGATAAAAATATTCTATAATTGTGGTGATGGTTGCACAACTCAGTAAATATATTAAAAATCACTGAATTACAAACTTTAAATAGATGAATTGTATGGTGGATGAAATATAGCTCAATAAAGCTGTTACAAAGAAAAAAAACGTAAAAAAACTAGCAAAACTGAAATGAGAAATGGTCAAATCCAGTGTTACATTGGAAATTAATAAGTAGACAAAAATCAGTAAGAATATAGAAGACTTGTTTGAACCACACTATCAACAAAGTTGACTTAACTGGCATTTATAAGGCACTATACCCAAACAGCAGAATATACAATTTCATTTAAGTAAACATAGAACATTCATCAAGATAGTCCATAAAATAAACCCTAAAATATCAAGAAAGACTGAAATTATACAGAGTATGTTTTCTGACCACAAGTAATTAATTTGGAAATCACAAACACCCAAAAAATTTCTGTAAAAAATCCTCAGATATTGGAAGGCAAACAACACTGTTTTAGTAATCCGAGAGCTAAAAAATACACCAAACCGGAAATGAGAAAAATTCTGAAATATATAAAAATGAAAACATAATATCAAAATTTGTGTAATACAGCTAAGGTAGTGCTTAAAAACTTAGTTTTAAATACTTATTAGAAAAGAGGTTTCAATAATCTAAGCTCTAATTTAAGCCAGAAAGAGAAGAATAAGTGCTTTCCTTAAATGAAAAGAAATAAACAGAAACCAGAAAAACAAAAACAAAAAGTCAACGAAACAAATGGCTGATATGCTGAAAAGATCAATAAAATTAACAATATAAACAAAAAAATCATTAACAGTATTAGTAAACCAAATCAGCACTGTTGAATGTATTATCATAAATATTATCACATGTATTATATATATTATGTATACCATATATAGTCATGTATCAGCTATACACACACATATCTCTCTTGGTTATTCTACATTACACCTGTATATATGATACACATACATAACAGTGTGCAGAAATTATGTATATGTAATCATATATACAGATATGACATATATGATAATGGAAAACAACCGAGAGGTTCTTAATCTCAGAAATGGAAATGTAACCATGGAATTACATAGTCTTAGAGTAAGCATGTTTAATTTTATAAGAAACTGCCAACCTTTTCTACAGTTCCTAGAGCAGTATGTGAAAGTCTCATTAATCCACGTCCTATCTTTTGCGTTTGTTTGGGTTTTTTTTGATGTGTAGTGTTTTATCATTACGGTTTTAATTTGCATTTTCCTTATGGTATAATCACATTGAACTCATAATATGCTTATTATCTGCTATTTGATTATCTCCTGCAAAATGCCTGTTCAAATATTTTGCCAAGTTTTTTAAGTGGGCTGTTTTCTTATTTTTGAATTGTAAGAATTCTTTATATATTGAGCACAAGTTATACACACATACATATACATACATACACATGCACACACCTCAAATACTTTCTCCAAGTCTCTAGCCTGTGTTTTTATTTATGTTAATGGTATCATTTTCTTTCCTGCATGAAATCTTTGCCTAATGCAAAATTTTCTCTGATATTTTCTTCTAGAAGTTTTATAGTTTTAATGGATATATTTAGTTCTACGATCCATTTTAATTTCTATGGTGTGAGTCAAGGTTTGTTTTGTCTTTGCATATGAATGGATACCCTGTTGTTCCAGTACCATTTCTTGAATATACTCCTTTTCCCACTGAATTATCTTGGCACCTTCATTGAAAGCAATGGGTCTATTTCTGGGCACTATTCTGTTCCACTGATCTTTAAGTCTATCTTTATGCCAATACTACCCTCTATTAATTACAGCAGCTTCATGGTAAGCTTTAAAATGACATGCTAGTGTGCTATATATCCTTTTTCCCCCAAGACTGTTTTGCATTCTATTTGTATTCTATAAGAAAACCCAGGGTTCTTTGTATTTTTATAAGAAAACCTAGGGATTTTGCTTTTGATTGGGATTGAATTGATTTATAGATCATTTGGGAAATAACTGACTTATTGAGTCTTCTAATCCATAAACAAGGTATATCTCTACATGTATTAAGTCTTAATTTTTCTCATCAGTGTTTTGCTGTTTTCTGTATGTCATATTTTTAAAACTTTATCTCTAACTAATTCATAGTGTTTGGTATGCTATTCTTAGTGGCATTTTTTTTCTATTTTATGTTTATTGCTAAAATATAGAAATACAATTGACTTTTCAATATTGTCTTATCCCGTAACTTGGATAAATTTGCTTATTAATTCTACTACTTCTGTAGACTCAGAACTTTCTCTGTACTTTGCTCTCTACAAGTATTTTGCTTTACTCTTAAGACCCTGTAACTCCATTTCTATGTATGAAATCATATGTGCACACAAAGGCTTATCAGTGTATGTTCATAACAGCTTTACTCATAAAAACCCCAAACTGGAAGCAAATGTCTATTATCAAGTGAATGGATAAACCAGTTGTGATATAGCCATACAATGACATGCCATTCAGCAACAAGAAGGAATGACTACTAATAAATGTAATAACACAGATGAATCTGAAAAACATCACGGTGAGTGAAAGAATTCAGACAACATGTATGACTCTATATTCATGAGATCCTAGACTAGGCAATATTAACCTTTTAAAGGAAGAAAAGACATTAACAGATACAGAGCTGGGGGTAAGGATGGGAAAGATTATAGCCAAAGGATACGACAGAAATGAAACATTCTGAATCTTAGTTGTGGTATGGTACCACACTATATACACTTGTCAAAACACATTAAACTGCACACCTATAATGAGAGTGTTATTGAATATAAATTATACTTCAGTAGTTGACTTTCCAAAAAACTGGATTTCAAAGAAGCAATGTCAAATATATAAATCTATGTGAATCCTTTCTTCACAATACCTAAAGAGTGATATAATTTGATCAATACTTCACAAGCTAAAGAAGTTGCTGAAGACTTCTTTTCTTTGTAGTGTAAATCAATCCCAGTCTTTCATTTCAAACTGATGTTAAGCCTGGCTCAAAGAAAATGTCTAGAATCTAATACTCCAATACCTAATGTCTTTTTAGGAAAAAGAGCAGAATTCAAAACAGTGAGATAAAGAGAAAGAGCATGAACTTCTTTAGTACAACTTCATTTAATAGCAAGGATTAATAAGGAATCATAGACCATATGTGCATCAGAGACACAAAGGCCTCTTACAGCATTGACAAAATTTTTTTCTTGCCATCTTAGTAAGACATTAAAGCATACTGGTATAGGAAGCAAACTGTATTTTACAAGTGTAAGAAACTCACAGCTAGCAGTATTTCATTCCAAAATCTGCCTCAAGCATAATTTTTTATTTGGCTACCTAATTTATTAATACTTTGGCAATAATCCTTTTCACTGTAAAACTGCTAGTCACAAAAGCATTTTTTTTATGCAATAAATATTTATTGGGAACTTTGGTGGGCCTGTGAAGAACAGGATTCAATCTCTAACCTCAAATAGCACATAAAGTGGAGGAGAGTGCATACACCAACAATAATTTAGAGTAGCTTATGAGGGATTTAAACAAAGTGCTAAGGTCATGAAGCAAGAATATTTATCTCTGAGAGAAAGTTTAAATATGTGGTTATCTTTACGGAACACAATATTTAAATTAGATTTCATCCTAAGCAAATCATGGTGCCACTCTTAAATCCTTCATAATAGACATTCAAGAAAACCCTCCTTAATTTGAAACAGGAGTTTTTAATGATTTCCATATATAAATTTGCCTTTTCTTTGATGGAATTAGTATTTTAAACCAGATTTATAGGAAAGTATAGAAATCATATGACAACACGGGGTTAACATCCAAAATATATAAAGAATTCACAAGCCTCAACACCCAACAAAACAAACACTCTGATTAAAAAATGGGCAGAGGACCTGAACAGACACTTCTCCACAGAAGAAATATGAATGGTCAAAAGACATAATGTTACAGAATGGATAAAAAAGCAAGACCCATCTATATGCTGCCTAAGAGACTCACTTCAAACCTGAAGACACACACAGACTAAAAGTGACGGGATGTAAAAAGATATTTCATGCAAACAATACGGAGAAAAAAGCAGGACTTCCAATACTTTTATCAGATAAAATAGACTTCAAAACAAAGAAAGTAATAAGAGATAAAGAAGGATATTATATAACAATAAAGGGGTCAGTGAAACAAGAGGATATAACCATTATAAATATCTACGTATCCAACATAGGAGCACCCAAATATGTGCAACAAATACTAACAGAATTAAAGGGGAAAACAGAATGAAATGCATTCATTTTAGGAGACTTCAACATACCAATCACTCCAAAGGACAGATCAACCAAACAGAAAATAAGTAAAGAGACAGAGGCACTGAAAAACAGATTAGAACAGATGGACCTAACAGACATCTACAGAACACTCCACCCAAAAGCAGCAGGATACACATTCTTCTCAAATACACGTGGACCATTTTCAAGAATAGATCACGTACTAGGCCAAAAAAACAGCCTAAGCCAATTAAAAAAGATTGAAATTGTACCAACCAACTTCTCAGATCACAAAGGTATGAAACTAGAAATAAACTGTACAAAGAAAACAAAAAGGCTCACAAACACATAGAGGCTTAACAACATGCTCCTAAATAATCAATGGATTAATGACCAAATTAAAACACAGACCAAGCAATATACGAGACAAATGAAGACAACAATCAACGCCCTTTTCTAAGAGTAAAGTAACAATACCAAATGAACAGTGTAAATTCACAATTAATGAAAAAGAAGAAAAATGAGGCCCAAAGTCAGTAGAAAGGAAGTACGTAATAAAGATCAGAGAAGAAATAAATAAAATTGAGAAGAATAAAACAATAGAAAAAATTAATGAAACCAAGAGCTGCTTCTTTTACAACATAAACAAAATAAACCCCTAGACAGACTTATCAAGAAAAAAAGAGTCTACACATATAAACAGAGTCAGAAATGAGAAAGGAAAAATCACTACAGAAACACCAAAATACAAAGATTTATTAGAGAATATTATGAAAAATTATATGCTAACAAATTGGATAACCTACAAGAAATGGACAACTGTCTAGAAAAATAAAACCTTCCAAGACTGACCTAGAAAAAAACAGAAAGTCTGAACAGACCAATTACCAGCAATTAAATTGAATCAGTAATCAAAAAACTACCTAAGAACAAAACTCCCAGACCAGATGGCTTCATCACTGAATTTTATCAGACATTTAGAAAAGACTTAATACCATCCTCCTTTAAGTTTTCCAAAAAGTAGAAGAGGAGGGAATACTTACAAACTTATTCTATGAAGCCAACATTACTCTAATACCAAAACCAGGCAGACACCACAAAAAAAAAAAAAATTACAGACCAATAACCCTGATTAACATAGATGCAAAAATCCTCAAGAAAATATTAGCAAACTGAATTTATAAATACATCAAACAGATCATACATCATGATCAAGTGGGATTCATTCCAGGAATGCAAGGATGGTACAACATTTGAAAATCCATCAACATCATCCACCACATCAACAAAAAGAAGGAAAAAATCACGATCATCTCCACAGATGCTGATAAAGCATTTGACAAAATTCAACACCTATTCATTATAAAAACTCTCAACAAAATGGGTATAGAGGGCAAGTACCTCAACATAATAAAGGCCACATAAAACAAACACACAGCCAACATCTTAGTTAACGTTGAAAAACTGAAAGCTTTTCTTCTCAGATCAGGAACAAGACAAGGATGCCCACACTCCACACTTTTTTTCAGCATAGTACTGGAGGTCCTAGCCACGGCAATCAGACAACACAAAGAAATAAAAGACATTCAGATTGGTAAGGAAGAAGTTAAATGGTCACTGTTTTCAGATGACATGATATTGTACATAAAAAACCCTAAAGAATCCACTCCACAACTACTAGAACTAATATCTGAATGCAGCAAAGTTGCAGGATACAAAATAAATACACAGAAATCTGTTGCATACACTAATGATGAACTAGCAGAAAGAGAAATCAGGAAAACAACTCCATTTACAATTGAATCAAAAAGAATACCTAGGAATAAACCTAACCAAGGAAGTGAAAGACCTATACCCTGAAACTACAAGACACTCTTGAGAGAAATTAAAGAGGACACTAATAAATGGAAATCCATCCCATGCTCTTGGGTAGGAAGAATTAATATTGTCAGAATGGCCATGTACAGATTCAGTGCAAACCCTATCTAAATACTGACAGCTTTCTTCAACAAACTAGAGCAAATAGTTCTAAAATTCATATGGAACCACAAAAGAACCCTTAGAAGGAAGAATAAAGTGGGGGGAATTATGCTCCCCAACTTCAAGCTCTACTACAAAGCCACAGTAATCAAAACAATTTGGTACTGTCACAAGACCAGAACCATAAATCAATGGAATAGAATAGAGAGCCCATATATAAATCCACACATATATGGCCAATTAATATATGATAAAGGAGTCATGGATATAATATGGGGAAATGACAGCCTCTTCAACAACTGGTGCTGGCAAAACTGGACAGCTACATGCAAGAGAGTGAAATTGGATTACTGTCTAACCCCATACACAAAAGTTGAAATGGATCAAAGACCTAAATCTAAGTCATGAAACCATAAAATTCATAGAAGAAAACATAGGCAAAATTCTCTTGAATATAAACATGAGCAACTTTTTCATGAACATATCTTCTCGGGTAAGGGAAACAAAAGCAAAAATGAACAAGAGGACTATATCAAACAAAAAGCTTCTGTACAGCAAAGGACACCATCAGTAGAACAAAAAGACATCCTACAGTATGGGAGAATATATTCATAAATGACATATCCGATATGGGGTTGACATCCAAAATATATAAAGAGCTCACATGCCTCAACTAACAAAAAGCAAATAACCCAATTAAAAAATGGACAGAGGATCTGAACAGACACTTCTCCAAAGAAGAAATTCAGATGGCAACAGGCACATGAAAAGATGCTCCATATTGCTAATCATCAGGGAAATGCAAATTAAAACCACAATGAGATATCACCTCACACCAGTTAGGATGGCCTACATCCAAAAGACAAGCAACAACAAATGCTGGCAAGGATGCGGAGAAAGGGGAACCAACCTACACTGTTGGTCGGAATGTAAATCAGTTCAACCATTGTGCAAAGGAGTAGGGAGGTTCCTCAAAAAACTAAAAATAGAAATACCATTTGACCCAGGAATTCCACTCCTAGGAATTTACCCTAAGAAAACAGGATCAAAGATTCAAAAAGACATACACACCCCTATGTTTATCGCAGCACTATTTACAGTAGCCAAGACAGGAAGCAACCTAAGTGTCCATCAGTAGATGAATGGATAAAAAAGATGTGGTACATATACACAATGGAATATTATTTAGCCATAAGAAGAAAACAAATCCTACCATTTGCAACAACATGGACGGATCTAGAGGGTATATTTATGCTCAGTGAAATAAACCAGGCAGAGAGACAAGTACCAAATGATTTCACTCATCTGTGGAGTATAACAACAAAGCAAATGTGAAGGAACAAAACAGCAGCAGACTCACAGAACCCAAGAATGAACTAGCGGTTAGCAAAGGAAAGGGGTTGGAGAGGGTGGAAAGGAAGGGAGAGAGAAAGGGATTCAGGGGTATTATGATTAGCGCACATAGTATAGGAGGGGCCCAGGAAGGAAGTATAGTACAGAGAAGACAAGTAGTGACTCTATAGCATCTTATTATGCTGATGGACAGTGATTGTAATGGGATATTAGGCGGGGACTTGATAATAGCAGGTCCGTAGTAACCACAATGTTGGCCATGTGAAACCTGAGCATAAGACTGTATATCAATGATACCTTATTTAAAAAAAACAATGCAAAACAGAAGGAACAAAACAGTAGTAGACTCACAGACTCCAAGAAGGGACTAGGGGTTACCAAAGGGGAGGGGTGGGGGAGGGTGGGTGGAGATGGAGGGAGAAGAGGATTGAGGGGTATTATGATTAGTTCACATGGTGTGTTGGGGGGTCATGGGGAAGACAGTGTAGCATAGAGAAGACAAATAGTGATTCTGTGGCATCTTACTAAACCGATGGACAGTGACTACAATGGGGTATGGTGGGGGGGGAATCGATAATATGTGTGAACGTAGCAACCACACTGTTTTTCTTGTGAAATCTTCATAAGAGTGTATATCAACTATACCTTAATAAAAAATAATAGTAGAAGACTCATAGACACCAAAAAGGGAATAGTGGTTACCAAAGGGGAGGAGTTGGGGTTTAAGGGGCACTATAATTCACAATCACAATATAGGTAGTTCACAGGGACAGTATTACAGCATGGGCAATACAATTAATGACTCTATAACATCTTAGTATATTGATAGACAGTGATCGCAATGGAGGGGGTGAGGACTAGATAATATAGGTGAATGTTGAATCACTGTATGTTAAACCATCATAAGATTTTTATGTCAATGATACTTAAAAAAAAAAGAACTCCGAAGAAGAAAAAATTATGAGAACCACAGATATTTGAAAATCACCATTTAACTTAAAAACAATTCAATTATAAATCATAATTGAAATATAAGCCATTCATATTGTTTTCCAAAGGACCTCATAGGGTTAGTTCAGTGCTTCTTTGTATACCTGAAATTGATAAAGCTTCATGTATGTTAAGAAGGACCTCCTCACTCAGTGTTAATATACAGAATATCACTACAAATTTTTCCTTTTGAACAACGAGTTGATTTTGTATCAGCAGCATTTGAAAATAAATTTTCTCATGTAGGAAACACAGGTCATATATTTTTCATAAAATCTTAGAAAACTATGCAACAAAATTGATAAGGTGTATTTTCAGAGTTAAAAATTGTTTCTTTCTACTTCAAAAATTTCTTGCATATTTAATATATAATTCAACTGATTTAATATACAAAATAGCATATTCCAACTTATGTGTCATACCCAAACAATACTCAATTTAAAATAAAAAACCTAACTGAGTAATCTTATCTTACAGTATATACATAGTTTTGCTGTATGTGTCTTATCAATTTACTAAATGGAAAATTTCTTAATGTAGGGGATGATACCTTAAGTACATTAAAAAGAATTATCCACTTTTTTAATCTATCACAAGATTCAAAGTGAAATTTGCAAGCAAACCTGTAAAAAATTAATATAGTAAGATAAGCAAATACTTAATAAATACCAAACCTTAGAAAAGGAGCAGCAAGTTAGAAAGAACAGTATGAAGAGAAGACACAAAAATCCAGAATCAGACAATTCTGATATCAGACTCGGCTGTACCATTTATTAACTAAATGACTTGACAGTTATCTGACAGCCCTAAGTCTCAGTTCCCTTCTGTGATAAACACGGGCCTAAAAGTAGTTGAAAAATTAAGACCATTTGTAAATCGGCATACAGTAAGCATCCAATGAACCTTAATTTTTCTTTAAACTGATATAACTGCTTTCACTTTTAGTCACAGTGAAAATTAAATTATTTCAGTCAATCATATTCAAAAGACTAAAACTAGATTCTAGCAATTGAAAATCTTCTTTAGTGAAATTTTATGATTAGGATATCCAAATACAGGGAAAAATGAAACGTTGTTCCCTCGCAATAAGAATTACTGAGAAACTTGCAAAGAAAAATTTAGAAAGCAAGAAAAGTTCACTGAAATAGCAAGAAACCATTCATTAAACTAGCAGTAGTTAATATGTACCACTCTCCGCAGTGCACAGCCTTCAACACTCCAACAGCAGCTGTCGTCTGTCGTTCAAAACCTTGTCCAATATGATCTGCATGGGCTCTTGTCCTGTCTTCAAAGAGCATCTCACGGGGCTCACTAGTTCGAGGTAGGTATTGCAGGTTTTTTATTTCATTGGTAGTTCTGTTTTACAAAATTACATATTGAGAGAGGGGTGAGGGGCTTAAATTGCTTTCAAACATTTATACTGATGTGCAGAGGCTTAACTGCCATCAAACATTTAGCAATCACATAACTTAAACTAAAGGAAATTTTAAATAACCTGCTCCCAAATAATGTTCTATTTTTAAAATGAACAAGTACAAACAAAAACATATCCCTGCCTTCTCTAACACACCTTTCACAAAAGTGGCAGTTGTAAGGAAATACATACCTGGATAAGTAACTAAATTACAGTTGGTGTGGCTAACAGGTTTCCCTGTACCCAGAATCTTTACCTGAGGTTTGAGTCTAACATGTGGAACCATGTCCCACTCAGGCCTAACACAAGGCACATATCTGGAACAAACAGGTAACTTTTAAAAATGCACTAATTTAATATTTATAGAACATCTACTATATGCCAGGTGCTATGCAGGCACTGGAACTAGTGAACAAGATAGTATTGAGTAAGACAAATCCCCTGCTCTCATGGGAGTTAATGTTCTAGCAGAAGAAAGTCTAAAAAACAGCAAGAAAACACCAGGCCTTAAGTGCTTCCACAAAACACGCAATATATTGGAAGTCAAAAAGGAGAACCTTGGCTGGAGAAGAGCCATCTCCCATGGGCCTCTCCTCCACTGCTCACCTTCTAGAATCCATAAGTATAGAGAAGCTGCTGACTACTTATCCTCACTCATTGCAGAAACTTCCCAATTTTACTGTAGAAGGGGAAAAAGGCACAAAGAATTTGTCTTGGGCTCATCATCTTACTCATATTCCTTTATAGTTTTTCTGTTGTTTCCAGAGAGAAATCCAGATTACCCCCATAATTTTTCTCCTAGGGTCACTCTTCCTCATTAGTTCTGTAATTTCCCACCCTCAGTCCCTCTGCTTTCTGCTCTTTGTGTACTCCTGCATTACAGACTTATTACACACTTAAACATACATAGACATAATGCTTTAATGTACACTTTTTTGGTCTTTGTCATTAACGTTCTGTAAGTGTTAGAAGGCTAGATGATGATATTTATTACTATAGAAAGCTAACAGGTTTTCATACACACAAGTTTGGTCTCTGTAACACCACATTCTAATGAATTAAGACTTTGTATAAAGCATTTAGCACAGGGCTCGGTGCATTGTTTTAAACTGGTCAGATTGTAACATGATGTGAAACCATCACATCTATCATGGATTGTAATCCCTGAGGTACAGGCAAGTTCTTCAAGGGGCTGGTCACTCCTGAAAATTACATGTAAACTTATGTGTATATCTGCATCATTCAGGGGAGAGGCTTTCAGATTCTCAGAATGATTTATGAATTCAAGTTTAAGAACCACTGAGAAACCCATGAATTTTACCATTTACTACCAACTTATAAATTAACTTAAAATTTTTTATTCAATAAATATTAAGCACCAGGCACTCTGTTTAGGTGCTACAGATACATTAGTAACAAGCACAACTTTGTCCCTGCCCTCTTACAACCTACAATTTACTCAATGACCATTTTCCCGTTTTTATTTTTTTAATTATAACCAGTGAAACCATCTTTAGGTATCTAAAAAAAAGGATATGTCCCCTAGTATCACCCACTCCATCCCCACCAATGTGAACCTAGTATATGTTTTTCCATACTTTTCTCTGTGCTCACATAAATATATACATACACGTCTTTTATTTCTTTTCATAAAAACAGAATCATACTGGACATGTTACTCTACATTTTGCTCTTATTAAGTCATGGATATCCTTCCAGATCAACAGATTATATAAATAATTCATTTATGTTAACTATTTCACCATACTATTTTAATAGGAATGCACCAAAATGTATTCAACTATTCCCCTGTTAACAGGCATTTACTCAGACCATTTTAAACTTTTTTCTCAGTATAAATAATGCTGCAATTAACATTCTTATACATTTACATTTAGTGCTTTATTTCTTGGGACAGATTCCCAAAAGTACGGTGTTGGATCAAAAACTATACATTATGTTAAAACTTTGTGGACTATTGCTAGATTACTTCCACAAAATGATTACAGCAGTTCACCCTTCTACCAACAATGTATAAATAACCATGTTTCCTCAAATGCCTACCAGCCTGTAATATTACTACTCCATTAATTTTTGCCAATGTAATAGGTAAAAACAATATTTTATAATTCTTTTAATATGCACTTTATTGCCTGAGGCCTATTTTTTTATTGGATTGTTTCACATTTTTCTTGTCAATTTGGGAACGTTCTTTGTGTATTAACTTACATCTTTTCTTTCACAAACAGTATTGCCATTATTTTTTTTATCATGTTTAGGCAGGGCTCTCCTAGACTTAAAAGTTTTCCTAATATTTTTTATGAATTATGTTTAAATTTCTAACTTCTTGTATGAAATAGGAGTTATGGCTTTGTTTTCTTAGAGATGAATTATCATCAATTATTTGAGCATTATTCATTAAATAATCTCCCTTTTCTCACCTATCTCATATATTAAGTTCTCAATATACTTATCTATCTGTGCATACTTTTTCAATGACCATTTTGAGCTTTATAATAATTTTCAGTATCTAGTAACACAAAGTACCCTCACTTCTCTTCTCTTCCACAGCTTTTTTTGGCTCTTTGGTGACTTTATTTATTCTTCCTTATGAGCTTTACAATCATTTTATCCAGTGCTGGAAGTGTGAGTTAAACTGGAATGCTAAAAATTTCAAAGGACTATCATTTTATCCAGTCCAGACATAACAGGGTTTTCCATTTGTTTAGGTCTAATTTTATATCCTCTATAAGATGTTTTAGTTTCCTCAAGATTGGTTCTGAATATCTCTTATTAAACTTATTCCAAAATAGCTTATAATGTCTGTTGTAAATGACATTTTTTCCGTTCCTAATTTACTGTCATTTACCTACATTTATGTCTTATTCATATTTGATATTTATTTGAAAAAATTATTTCAGTACATGTAGCATTTTTTAATTCACATTCCAATTATGCACCCCTCCTTCTTTCTCCAGCTTTCAACTAACACACACTCTAATGAATACACACCCAACCACAGCAATAAAAGTTTGTATCGAACATACCTTTTCCTTTTGAAAGGTGACTTTGGCATATCAGCCACAGGGATCATTTGTTCTCCTGGCCGTACCCACATGATAGGACCATCATCACTATCTTTTCGACTTTCTAATTTTAGACTAGATAGTGTCCCCCACGGCAGTGTACACTAGAGGCAAATAATCACACAGAAATAAATTATTTTCAAAACATATCTTCAAATATAAACTCAAAAATACTGCCTCCTTGACAAATTTTCATATGTACCTTTAGACTTACACATCTAAAATATATACCTATATGGAATATATTCGTACATATTCATACATTCTCCTTCAAAAAAATTCTATTTCAAACACACCAAGAGAATAATTTTTCTCAGATGGTTCTCTCCTCCAACTTTATCAAAGATACTGTATTCATCATTTGTTATTTTTCCATATACCAAATACATGGGTCATTTTATGTCAAGAGTTGGCAAAATAAACAAGTGTTCCCCATGAGGATCTATAAAAATAAACAACTGAGTTTAAAAAAATACATACATAAAAAAAATGGATACCCCTTTGATTAGTTATAATCAAAAGGTCAAAATAACAAAAAGAAAAACTACACCAGATCAAAACTTATTTCTGTTTAGTAGTTTCCTTAAAGACGTTGCTGGTCTGAAAACAGAGATTAAAATCTTTGAATAGAAAAGAGAGAAAAAGAGAAATGACTAACGGCAATTGTCAATGGAATGGTGAGAATGATACTTTTAAAAAACCATTCATCTCATACCCACTTCTCAAAAAGGGATTGTCAAATTTCTTCAGAAAGAATGCATTTAGCTCATTTGCTTTTAAAATGAAAATCTAAAACGTAAATATTTAAATGGTCTTTTAAAAAATACCACTCAAAATATAATGCAACTAAATTATTCCATGATGTCACTAGTTGGAAGAAATAGAAAGGAACAAAATGTTTAAAAGGAATAAAAAAGGAAATGAAAGGGGAATGGAATGGGGTACAAAAGAAAAAGATGTAGATCAGAAAACTGAGCAAGTGAAAAAAGGAGAGATGTTCAACAGATCATGTGGTGCATATTAGAAATAAACTGATCTTGTCATATTCTGACCTTTGAATTACTGATTATAATTAACCTAACTACATTTCTCTCTCAATGAGATAACCTCAGGAGACCACAAGAAGAAATAACTTTCTAGAATGCAGAGACTGTTTAAAAGAAACAGGAACCCAGCTAGAAATCATCTAAAGAAATTTAAAGGGATCTTAAAGCTACATAGTCTAAATGCCTTATATTATGGATAAGGAAACTGAAGCTCAGAGTTCAAAGGGTTTGCCCCACACAGTGAGGTACAGTCAAGGTTGAAATACATATGTATAATTTCCCAGGCCAGTTTTCCACAGGCCAAACTGCCATTCCCTTGTCCTAAGCACTTCAATTTAGTAGGCACCCTTCCTCTACTTCATAAATCCGCTGGTACTCAGTTTATAAAAAGCTGACAAACAGATGGAACCTAATTTCCTTAAGTAGCAGCAACAGGCAAATGTTATTTTCTGGTCCACCATTTAGCTTTGCCTTTTTATTATAATTAGTACACAAGAAGTCACACACACACACACTACACAAGAATGACTGCTAGTTTCCCAGCTCTTCTTTTTCTTCCAATTCAAATGAAATCAAAATTTTTATAATTCTGAAACATCCATGATTTCTACCACCTGTAGCATGAAAGTAATACCCACAATTTAGCATGAAAGTAATACCCACAATTTAGCTTATTTGATAATTGTTTTCTCTTACTTTTAAAAATGGTGACTCTTCCAACATGTCAAGGAACTCAGGGAAGTAATCTCCCACTTCTTCATCAACTGCTCCCACCAAGCTGATTTGTCGCATTGGGCCAGCTCTGTAAGTACCGTGAGAATATGTTCTTTTTACCTGAAGGATATGGTTTAATTAAAAAGTTATGCATAAGATAATGCTTGCTATCAGTGCATAAACACTAAAGTATATTGTCTGAGAATATCAGAACATACTGTGAGGCAGCAAGCTTAACAAAACAAAAAAGCCTTTACAAATACCATTCAAGAATAAGGCATTAAAAAAACCCTGTATTAAATCAAGCTATTTTACCTTCTCTATCTACTATTCTAATATGTTGCTTATGAAAACACAGTTTAGATAAACAGCACAATTCTAGACAATTAAATATACCTTCTTTTATGTAAGAGTTCATTATTTGATCTATAATGCCACAGAAATTATATACAAAAGTTAGTATGGTCACATTTTCCTAAATGGTTCATATCTTTTATCAGAATTTTCAAAGTAGACCCTCTAAAGCGTAACATTTAACCATAGTTCGTATGTCTAAAAGGCCATCAGGAATGACTTTCCCTTAGAGATCTTACAAAATTAATTAAGATCCAGTTTTACATTTCTGTGATGAAAAACTACTAAGATTGAGAACCAGGAGTCCTAGGTCCTAAATCTACCCTTGTTATCTATCAGTTCTGTGACCTTCAGAAGTCACTTAAATTCCTTAGTTTTAGTTTCCTTAACTGGAATGATTAACCTCAGATTGCTGAAGAAGATTTAATAATTACATAAAGCCACCTGCAGAATCCTAGCAAACGGGTATCATTCAAACATCAATCAAAATAAAACAGCTTATACCTCACATATCATTTGTACCTGAATTTTTACAAGTACATTTAAATCCTGCAAAGAAACTTATGTCTTTTCATATACTAACACTAGTAAACAAGAGTCTTTTTTAAATAAAACAACTTCTTTCAATAAACTAAGCAAAATCCCAATTATCTTTTTCTCTGGATTAGCCTTTGTGGACACTAAATTTAGAGAGATCAAATTATCCCAGCTTGCCTGGGTCTATCCCAGTTTTAAAACTGAAAAGTCCCATACCCCTGGCAAACCCAGAGGGTTACATTTTTATCACATCGTCAACACAGACTCTAAAAGATATTTCACATCACTAGCTGAATCCCCACAATTGAAGCTGGTACAGATAGTATCATTTATCAAAGTATCTAAGCCTGACCCACATATTTACAAAGAAATGACAGTAATAATTCTGTCATCATAAAATAATTTGACTAAGACATTAAGAAAATTTTATTTCCTTATTTATCATAGTCAGCAAAGCAGCATAACAATGATATATTAATTCTTTAATAAGCTTATTTACCAGAATTCCAAGCTCAAGTTTTCATCAACTATCACAAATGCACTTCTCAGAATCATAGAACATTCTTCCAGTTCCCAAGCTACAAAAATATCTGGAGTTCTGTGTCCACATTTTATATTCATGGTCTTATCTTCTTCCTGTTTCCCCAAAATTCCTAGCATCTTCTACACTGCAAGAGCTAAAAGTTAAAATATGACTGTACAACAGTCTTTAGGTTCTAGGTGCTTAGATGTACTAAGAGCACCACAATAGGAAAATCTGTCATCAGTATGCATTTCTGCAATGCAGTCTAACAAAGCTAAGGGTATCAATTTGAAATTTAGCAAATTTACCAGAACTGATGTAACATATTAATTCCGTTAGGTGATTCTCAGTGTGTGGCCTGTTTTCAATCCACAAATGACCATATGAGTTTTGGCAGACCTCATGGCTATTTAGTGAAATCAAACAATCTACATTGAAAGCACAGATTTTCCAAGCACTTTGAAATATTATCATTAGACTTTTAAAAGTCACAGTAGGGAGGTAATATTTCCAGTTCATAGTAATAAGTAAATTTTCTGTGCCTCAAATTTTTGTATTTTGTTTTACTCAGATAACTAATCTAGATTGTTAACTAGTTCTAACAAAGCCAGAAATCAAGCAAGTTCTTGCCACCCAGCTGGTTCATTACACTACATCATAGTATCTACAGTGATAAAATAATTTGGGGAAGGCTGAATTTTCAGGAAGCAGATTGTTCTGAAATGCTAATAAGTACAACTCAATTATGAGGTCTCCCAAAGAAATGGGTACTTTGAACATACTTTTAAAGCAAAAGTCAAAAGATGGATGGTCCATTGGACTTTCTTCCAAGAGCATATGTACAAGAATACATGCATACACACCAGTAAAGAAAGAATGCTTTTTAATGTGAATGTTAGGAGAGATTTAGGAGTACGAGACAATCTTCTCTGAGGAAATGCAAGCCTGAGATTAAAACAATTTATCCAGTAGATAATAACTGATCATACTATACAAGAAATAATTTATTTCTCAAATAACTGAAATAGTTTTTTGAATTCTACCTAGTGGTTGCCATGCAACTCAGACAACTACTTACATTCCACAAAACAACAACACAACAAAACCTTACTATAAAATTATTAAACTACAGAGAAGAAGGGATAAATACAGTTAAAAATCAGAAAATTTGAACTGATTATTAAATTAACATTTAGCCCTTTCAGAGTAAAATTTCTCTGTTTAAATATTAAAAACATGTATCATTTTGTTACAAAAAACGGGTGGAGATTCTTGGTTGATAATATTAAAGACAAATGGTATGTTTTATGTTAAACTTAAGTACTTCATTAACTTTGATTTAACCACATGTTATCTTAGGTTACAAAGATCATTTGATTGAAGAGAATATTACTGACCTAGCCATTCATTTCATTCAAATTACACTGTAACATTAATTTCCAAGTTTGAAACTGTTCTGCATTTTAAAATAAAATGAAATGAGCACATGCTTAAATTAGTACAGACCTATATATTAAAAACATTAACATAATAGATAAAATAGATTACAGCCAACTTGATGTTTTCTGCCTCTCCTATGCCTGTTTTGGGGCTACCCAAGAAAAGGCTGTGTCTTTAGATACTTTTTAAGAGTATGATCCTATTAAGTTTCATAAATATTTCAAAGGATATTTGGGAGAAACTGAATTTTTAAGTAGTATATAGACTCTACCTCAATTCTCTAAAAAGCATCTGTCCAACAATTACAAAAAGGGCAGAAGGGCGGGAGAAGGAAACAGAAGTTAAGGGTTGAAAAGAATTTATAAAGAGCCGAAATAAATGCCACAAAGATCATGACTCATAAAAGGGTACTCTTCTTGCATATATATTTCTACATTAGGTATAATTATAACTAATATCTAAAATCATAAAGGATAAAAACCACGACTTTAGAAGTGGGAGGACGGATAAGAAGCCAGCAAAGCTGCAGCTCCCCTAGGACTTCAGTATTTTAACATCATGATGACAAACCTAGACTGGAAATAAAGAGTTAAATCACACTGCAGATGATCAGTAAAACGGATACCTTCATTAAAATCTTGGTACTTAAAACTCTACACTTTCATTATAGAAAAACCACTTCTCTGGAAAACGTCACATCCTGATGACACTGAACATGAGATTACTGTGTTTGCCTCTATTTACTTCAGTAAACATTAATCAAACCATCAGTTTTCTGATATAGTAAAAACTTTAAACTGAAAGTATCAAAACTTGTCACCGCTTTAAAAATGCATGTTGTATGTTTCCTAAAAGAGAAACACAGTTACAAATTTCTTCCCAATTTAAGTATAGTTCTCTCAAAAAGACAAAACAATAAAAGATAGGAATACTTATTTATATATTTGCAAAAACTTATATACTTAGTGTCTTTTAGAACAGATATATTTTAAATCTAAATCTCCTCCCCTACAGAATACCCTACTCCCTAAAAAAGCTACCATCACATGACTGCATTTTCGCTTTTCCCCTTACATATTTTCTGTAAATCTTATAAAGAGAAAGAAAAAGGCAGGAAATAGGACACTAACTGTATCCACTGCCAGTGACAATAACAAAATCTTGGAAGTTTTGATTAATGGGAAATGAATTGTTTTGTTAAACTAAACTGTTTAAAGTCCTGTTCATTATTATTCATGTAGAAGTAGTCTTAAAAAAAAAAGCTTTTTGATTTTTAAGCTGGCTTGCTACAAAGAGAAAAAAGCAGCCATCCTGACAGGAAATAGATTCCTGAAAATAAATCTCTAAGAGCTAATACTACTTTCTCTTGTTTTATTTTTCAAAATTGTCACAAGCAAATATGGTAATAAGTAATTCAAAGATCCATGAAGAATAACTCACTTGAAACAACTTGCTCTTTCTCAAAATGTGTTCCATGATATGTCAGTCCCTGAAGAGAGGATACTATAGTCCAGTGAGATTGGAAAACAATTCCTGTTTGGAAGGTTCACCACACATACTCGCCACTAAAGTTTTTGAGAAGTCTCAGTAAACAAACATAACTTAATTTGGCCCAGCATTACAGAAACTATTTTGACTTCAAAACCATTTTTTTAATAGTTTTTAAGTATATTTGTCAACATCTCAAGATATTAAAATTTCCACAGAATACTTTAATGGTGATCCGTTATAAATACAGAAGATGTTATATTTGTTTCTAGCTAGCATCAGCATCAATCTGAAAAAATACAAAAATAGGACAATTATTAGAACCAAAAATGGAGCAGGTGAGGGCAGAAGAGGCTGTTGGTTCAACTCTGTGGGGCTTTTTGTGGGGAGAGAGGAAGAAAGAGGAGAATCTCTTACTTTAAAAAACAAGACCAATTTATCACATTCCTACTGAGGCAATCCAAACATTTACATAAATGAGTGTGCCACAAGAGGGAGCCATTCCCCATCACATCTGGCATATCCTTTTAAATCAAAACACAATAGGTAATAGCATTTTAACACTTTATTTCAAAGATAATATCCATACAACTTCAACTAAAATAAAAAGCGTTATTTTATTATTCATTTTTAAATTAGTATAATAAAGGAAAAAGTCTACTTTCTCTATTACAGCATATGGCCATAATATTTTGTATAAATCAGTTCATAAGCAGGCATAAAGAAGGATGTGATGGGTACAATGGTGAAAATAAAAATTTAGTACAAAGTCAGGCAATGGTTCAAAGATGGCATATCAAACCATCTTTATTGGCCTAGCACAGTGAATGGCCCAGTATGAATTCAACATATGTTAGTTTCCTCCCCTCAGTCTGCAGAAAGGCAAGGCTTAACAGATCAGATCAGACTTAAGAATTATTTCACTATTAAAATATTATCCATTTAATCATGAGTTAACACCTGGGAATAAGTTATGTGATAAAAACTACTTAGAACCAGGATAAAATACAAAGCAAGATTTAGAGTTTGGGGGAGGGGGAAGGATGATTAGAAAATAATTGCTCCAGTTTTTTGTATTCTCACAGCTCTTACTACAGTGTTCAGAGTGCATGCTGATTAAATACTGAGTGACAAGACAGAAATCTCATTTATTTCTTAACAGACAGAACTCCTGTCTTATTTGCCTTTTTGTTTCCCTACCATCAAAGGAATAGAAGAACAATAAATGTCCAATTGAGTATTTGAACAAAAGAGAGAGGGTAGAAAAACTAGAACAGATGTGGAAGGAAGACTGCAAATGACCAAAATTCTTCCCAAGCAGGTATGCTCACTTCTGAGCAATGTGACTGTGCCACTCCTCCCATGAAGAAGTGAATCTGGGTTTGTCCATGTGATTTTCTTTTGCCAATGGGACATTAGCAAACATGACACAGAGGCTGTGCACTGGGGATTGCCCTCTTTCTGCTCTATGAAACCCTGTAACTACCACCATGTGTATGAGCGCAGGCTAACCTGCTAGATGAGAGAAACGTGAGTAGCACCCCAACTGACACTGCACCACCTGCCAGACATGGAAGCAAGGTCTCTAAGACCAACTGATCTACCAACCACGAGACATGTGAATGAGGCCAACCACCCTCAGCCAAACTGACCAAAAGAGTTGTCCAGAAAGCTCAAAATATCATGAGAGATCACTTTAAACCACTAAGTTGTGAGGGGTTTTGTTTAGAACTACAGCAAAGAACTGATATAGATAGGTTACAAACTTCTGATAAAAATTCATGTTTCTATTCTCAAATAGATTTTTATTACACAGTTTGATAAATGACTACCCTATATATATACACACTTATATATATTACTTTTATATATTTACATATAAAAATTATACATATATAAATACATAAAAAATTCCACAATTTTCAAGTTTTTAAGGCAACCTACAAGGATATAGATGAAGATAGAAAACAGAATTATACAAGTAAAAAGAATTCCAAAACCAAAGACCAGTATGTCACTCGTTTGTGTGTGTGTGTGTGTGTGTGTGTGTGTGTGTGTGTGTGCAGGTGCACATATACACACATACACACACACAAAAAAATCTCAACTTAGTATGTTTCAAAGACAAAGGCTGAACAGATGCCAGAATGACTTTCTATAATATACAGAGATATACACTATCACTATAAAGACCATAGAAATGGCTACATAATGTCCTATTTTAGTTTCCACAGAATTTAGGGCAAATTATTTTGGTCTCTGTAATTAAAAAAAAAGACAAGAAAATTAGTCTTAAGAGGATGCAGACCCATCATAGACTTGGTTTGAGTTCCAAAAGCCACTCACAGTCAGGGCCATCAGATTACACGATCAGGGGGATGCCAAATGGCTCAGTGCCAATTTATGCCATTATATACAGCAGGCATGAGAGTGATATTGACTCTTTTTGAGTCTGATGTAAACTTGGACATATGAGAATCTGTCCTAAAATTCAAACGAATGGGTTTTTATTTACACTATTCCAAGCTTCACTATGTACGCAGGTTACAATATCAGAATATAAGAAAATACAAAATACATATTTTTAGTAATATAAACACCCCTTTATCCATTAAAAAATAGTGCTAATTACATAGTCATTATCATTATCATAAATTTCTTTAAAGCTGCTAAATGTATTTTCTCAAATTAAATAAAAATAATAAAAGTCATATTTCCATCCTTCTTCTATCAACTCTATTATCTCTTCTCACTTGTTTCTGGATCTTGTGGATACTGCTTTTTGGACCGGTTTTGGCTGTATAGAAGTTTTTCAAAAAGTAATGGGCAGGAAAGGGTTAAAAGATAGTTACCAGATGACCAAATTTTAAGATTTAAAACCTTGATCTACATACTTTCCTCTGCTCTGTAAAAAGCATTATCTCACAACTGGAGCAGGTTCTATTGAACCTAACCTATTGAACTTATTAATGAAAAGTCATAATGACCAAATCATCAAGCTTTATTCCTCAACAATCACAGGAACACAAATTTGACTTCATTACCCACAACTTGTCATTGTTATGGTTGATATTGAGTGAAACTACATTCCAATACTGATACCTCCCTTTCTTCCCCTAGAACACTAACACGCATCAGCTCAATTAATATTATCATCTCAACCAATTATTTTGGTGAAAACAAATTCACACCACTATATGTAGGCTAATTCATTTGATGCCACAAAATATATAGCTTAGCTATGTGACTCCACCAACAAGCACACATGATAATGTGAAAGAGGAAGAGGGATGCTAGAAATGAAGCATAATACACAGTTTCAGCTTTTCACAATGAGTACTAAGGTCATACTCTAAGGAGTGGTCAGAGCTTCCAAATTCTAAAAGAGTAATTAACAAAATGAAATCTTCAAATGTCTAGGAATAAATCTGACAAAAGATGTGCAAGATCTGCACGCTGAAAACCAAAAAATATTGAGAGAAAATAAAAGACAAATGGAGAGAAATACTATGATCACAGACTGGAAGATTCAATTTTGTAAAGACATCATTTCTACCTAAACCTATCTACAGACTCCATTCAATCTCAATCAGTATTCCAGCAGATATTTCTGTGGAATCTGACAAACTAAGTGTAAATTTTATATGGAAATAGAAAGAGTTAAGGCAATCTTGAAGAACATCAAAATTCTTATTCTACTAGATATAAAGATTATAAAGCTATAGCAATTAAGACAAATAGAATAATGGCATCAGAGCCCAGAAACACACACATATATGATCAACTGATTTATGGCTAAAGTGATATTGCAATATAATGTGGTATCAGTGTCTTTTTGATAAATGATTGTGACTACTAAATAGAGGAATACCTCATTTTATTGCATTTCACATTGTTGCACTTCACAGATGTTGTTTGTTGTTTTCTACAAACAAGGTTTGTGGCAACCCTGCATTAAGCAGTTCTATAAGCACCATTTTCCAATAGCATTTGCTTACTTCATGTCTCCATGTCACATTTTGGTAATTCTCCCAATATTTCACTTTTTCATTATTATTATATATTTGTTATGGTGATCTGGATCAGTGATTTTTGATGTTACTACTGTACTGTTTTGGGGTGCCACAAAACACACCCATACAAGACAGCAAACTTAATTGATAAATGTTGTGTTCTGATAGCTCCACTGACCAGCTGGCTGTTCTCCGTCTCTCCCCCTCTCCTTGGGCCTCCCTGTACCGAGACACAATACTGAAATCAGGCCAATTAATAACCCTACAATGGCCTCTAAGTGTTTAAGTGAAAGGAAGAGTCACATATCTCTCACTTCAAATCAAAAGCTAGAAATGATTAAGCTTAGTAAGGAAGGCATTGTTGCAAGCCCAGATAAGCCAAAAACTAGGCTTCTTTTGCCAAACAGCCAAGTTGTGAATGCAAAGGAAAAGGTCTTGAAGAAAATTAAAAGTGCTACTCCAGTGGGCATACATATGACAAAAAAGCAAAGCAGCCTTATTTCTGATATGCAGAGTTTTAGTGGTTTGGATAAAAGATCAAAGCAGCCACAATATTCCCTTAAGCCAAAACCTATTCTACAGCAAAGTCCTAACTTGACTCTACAAAGGCTGAGAGTGGTGAGGGAGCTGAAGAAGAAAAGCTGGAAACTAACAGGTTGTTTCATGAACTTTGAGGAAAGAAGCCATCTTTTGAACATAAAACTGCAAGGTGAAGCAGCAAATGCTGATGTAAAAAGCTGCAAATTATCCCTAAGATATAGCTAGCATAATAAATGAAGGTGGCTACACTAAACAACCTTATATGAGAAGAAGATGCCACCAAGGACTTTCATAGCTAGAGAGGAGAAGTCAATGCCTGGCTTCAAAACTTCAAAAGACAGGGTGACTCTCTTATTAGGGGTAATGCAGCTGGTGAATTTAATTTGAAATAAATGCTCATTGATCATTCCAAAAATCTTAGGACTCTTAAGAATTATGCTAAATCTACTTTGACTATCCTCTATAAATGGAACAAAAAAACCTGAATGACAGCACATCTGTTCACAACATTATTTAGTGAATATTTTAAACCTACTGTTGAGACCTACTGCTAAGAAAAAAAGATTCTTTTCAAAATATGACTGCTCATTGACAATGCACCTGTTCACTCAAGAGCTCAAATGGAGATGGACAATGAAATGGATGTTGTTCTCATGCCTCCTAACACAACATCCATTCTGCAGCCCATGTATCAAGGAGTCACTCTGACTAAGTCTTATTATTTAAGAAATGCGCTTCATAAGGCTGAAGTTGCCATAGGCATAGTGATTCCTCTGATGGATGTGGACAAAGTAAATTGAAAAACTTCAGGAAAGGATTCATATTCTATATGCCATTAAGAACTTTCAGGATTCATAGGAGGAGGTCAAAAAATTAACAGTAACAGGAGTTTGGAAGAAGTTGATTCCAAACCTCATGGATGACTTTGAGGAGCTCAAGACTTCAGTGGAGGAGGTAACTGCAGATGTGGTGGAAATATCAAGAGAACTAGAATTAGAAGTGGTGTCTGAAGATGTGACTGAATTGCTGCATCTCACGATAAAACTTAACTGATGAGGAGCTGCTTCTTATGGATGAGCCAAAAAAGTGGTTTCTTGAGATGGAATCTATTCCTGGTAAAAGTAAAGACTGTTGTGAAGATTGCTGAAATGACAACAAAGGATTTACAATATGATATAAACTTAGTTGATAAAGCAGCAGCAGGGTATGATAGGACTGACTCAAATTTTGAAATAAGTTCCTCTGTGGGTAAAATGACATCAAAGAGCATCACATGCTATAGAGAAATCATTCATGAAAGGAAGAATCAACTGATGTGGCTAACTTCCTTATTGTCTCATTTTAAGAAACCATCACAGCCACTCCAACCTTCGGCAACCACCACCCTGACCACCCATTAGCAACCATCAATACTGAGGCAAGACCGTCCACCAGCAAAAATATTACAACTTGCTGAAAGCTCTGATAATGATTAGCATTTCTTAGCCATAAAGTATTTTTAAACCAAGGTATATCCATTGTTTTTAGAGGCATATGCTATTGCACACTTAATAGACTACATACAATGTAAACATAATTTTTATATGCGCTGGGAAACAAAAATATTCATTTGACTTGCTTTATTGTGATATGTGCTTTATTGCGATAGACTAAAACCAAACCTAGAGTATCACTGAGGTATACCTGTACCTATACGGAAAAATATGAACCTTGATTTTCCCCTCATACCATACACAAGTCAGTTCCAGAAGAACTGTAGATTTAAATGATAAAGGTAAAATAATCAAAGTTTCCAGAAGAAACTTCAGAAACTACATAATGATCAAGGGGTAGGCACAGATTTCTTGAACAGAACACAAAACATACTAATCATAAGTGGGGGGAAAAAACCTCATAAATCAGATTACACTAAAGAACTACCGGTCATCAAAAGACACTCTTAAGAGTGAAAAGGCAAGCCATTGAGTGAGAGGAAGTACTTGCAATATACATAGCTGACAAGAATCTTATCCACAATATATAAAGAACTCCAACAAATCAATTAGAAAAAAAAGGCAATAGCAAAATGGGCAAATGAGTAGACCAGGTACTTTTACAGAAGAAGATATTTAGTTGGACAACAATTATATTAAAAGATGCTTGACCTCCTTATTCATCAGGGAAATGCAAATTAAAACCATGAGATGTTATTATATAGCCACCAGAATGGCTAAAATGAAAAAGGTAGACACCACTAAGTGTGGCCAAGGATGTGGAATACTGCTGGTAGGAATGTAAATTGGTAAAATAACTTAGGAAAACCTGTAATATCTAATAAAGCTAAACATTTGCCTACCTTTTGATCCTCCAGAAAATTCCAATCTTATGTGCAAAAATATTTATAGCACCCTTGATGTTAACAGATCCAAACTGGAAGCAACTCAAATATCCACCCACAGAAAACAGGATAAATGAATTGTAGTATATACTTAGACTTGAACCCGGCAATGAGGAAAAAAGCTGCAATGTTGCTCATAAACATAATGCTGAAGGAAAAGAGCCACACATGACAATGTATATACTATATGATTTTATTATATAAAAGCTCAAAAACATGCAAAATTTACCTGTGGTGTTTGAAGTCTAGAGAGTGGTTACTTGAATGTTTGTGTGTGTGTTTGGTGTGGGGCAGAACAGTCAGTGATAATGAGGGCTTTGGGGAGGGGTATGGCTACTAGTAATATTCTGCTTTATAAAATCATGGGTGTCTTTACTTTATATAGATTCATCAAGCTATATATTTATAATGTGTACATTCTGTGTATACACTTCAATAAAAAGTTCATTTAAAAAATCAGTTTAAAGAAAAGCTTTAAAAAGTTTTTTTTCAAAAAAAATTATGTTAAAAATTAGGACTACCATATGATCCAGTAATTCCATTTCGGGGTATTTATCCAAAGGAAATGAAATCACTAACTTGAAGATATATTCATGCCATGTTCATTGCAGCATTATTTACAATAGTGAAAACATACAAACAGGAACAACCTGAGTGTCTACTGATGGATGAATGGATATAGATATAGATATAATGGACTGTCGGTCTGCCACAAAAAAGGAAATCCTGTCATTTGAGACAACATGGATGGACCTTGAGGGCATTATGTAGTGAGATAAGTCAGGCAGAAAAAGACAAATACTATACGGTCTGTTGGAAATGGAAAGCTGTTGTAATATTTTATGTGGAATCTTTACAAATAAATTATATTTTTTAAAACCTGAACTCATAAATACAGAGAACAGATTGGTGGTTGTCAGGGTTGGGGTAAAGGGAATGAGTGACGGTGGTCACAAGGTACAAACTTCCAAATATAAGATAAAATTTTTTGTAAGTCAGGGAGATGTAATGTTCAACATAGTGACTACAAGTTACATATTGTGTATCTGAACGCTGCTAAAAAAGTAGAACTTAAAAGTTCTAATAACAGGAAAAATAACTGTGCAGTGACAGAGGTTAACTAAATTTATTGTGGTAATCATTTTGCAACATATACATATATTGAATCACTACTAATGTACACCTAAAACTAATATGTTATATATCAATTATTTCTATAAAAAAATTAAAAAAGGAAAGAAAACTCACAGTCATTAGACAGTTAGTCCTCATTTCCTACTTCTCCCAGCCCCTAACAACCACCAGTCTGCTTTCTGTCCCTATGGGTTTACCTAATCTGGTTATTTCATATAAATGGAATCATGCAATATGTGACCTTTTGTGACTGGCTTCTTCCACTTAGCATAACATTTTCAAGGTTCATCCACACTGTAGCATGTATTAGTATCTCATTCCTTTTTATGGTTGAATAATATTCAGTTGTGTGTTTATACCACAATTAAGTCAACTACTTCTCCATCTATAAAGTATCTGTGGTCATTTGTTATCTTCAGCATTCCCGGAACTCCCTACCATCAGTGAAAAAACACACTCCTAACAGTACTCACTCAGAAGCCAGTCATCGCCTATTCAACAAAATGGAAAGCTGTTATAATATTGCATTAAGTCAGTATAACAATTCTCTTTGCACAACCTGTTACATTCTACAAAGCATCTTTAACAACAACCAGAGGACTTGAGTACTATTATCATTCTCTTCATTTTGTATGTAAGGAAACAGTTGTCTAGTGTCTAGCTGGTAAATGGTAAAATGGACTAGCTCTCTTCCCTTTCCATCCACCCCATATAAGAGTTCATCCAGTTACCTACACTAACTCAGTTACAACTCACCAAACTGACTTTAAAATGCTTCTACAAATTATATCTGGAAGAAAGACTGTCTTATTCAGGACAAGAAAAGTCTCAATTTATAAACTGGTTTGCACTCTAAATATATGTTTGTAAGTCAATCCCTGTAATTTATAAAACATTTTCCCAAATAAAAAAATTGCGTATGTGGTTAAAAAATCATTTCCGGGAGGGATATCACATATTAGTTTAAGAGACAGAGCTTTTACTGTGAAGATTCAAGAAACTGGAAATAAAACTAAGCTATAATAGGTATGCTCATTTTTATTCTACCTCTCTCTCCAGGGTTCCATTCAGTTTCATAAAGCCAGAACGTAAGGACAAACCCAAGGCTTGTCTGCAGAAAACAACTTCCTCGGTGTCCTAAGCTCTTAAAAAAACAAAGTAAGAATCCAGTGTGGAGGAAATATGAAATGAGCAGTTCAGGACAGCTTTCACTATTCTTCCCCATAGTATAGGAATGAGGGAGGGGATCTGGAGGATCTTGGGGATAATGAACATGAGCATTGCATAGGCGGCTTGCTGCCATTTAGTCTAAAGCTAAAGAGGTAAGAGCAGTCTCTGCAACTGACAGATCACTTAGACAGGGGGCCAGAGCTATAGCTGGTAACAAAGAAGTTACATTGCTACAGAGTTTCCTCTGCACAATATGTATTACCCAAGAACCCTGAATAGGTGATGGCAACCAGGGTAGATAGCTCTTCAAGGACTTCAGACCCACAATCAAGCAACACACACTGGCACAATTAGCAAGTCCCAAAACCTCATTTTATTTAATAACAAAAGCACAGTTGTTGTGTTGTACTTATTACCTAGTTAAGATGAAAATTCTTATAATTTAATAAAAAATTAATAATTCCTAGCCTTGAAAGTTATTTGGAAAGCAAATGTAAGTATTATGATATTTAAAAGATTACTGAAATAAACCTTGTACAGCAGCAAGAAAATGTGTGATATAGTGGAAACAAATGGAATTGGAAGTCAAGAGGGACCCACATAATAAATGACAATCAAATGATCTAGTATGGTAGGATGCGGGAAGTTATTTCTTCTCTCGCTGTATCTGTTTCCCCATTGCTAAAATTAGATTGTAATGAAGATTAAATGAGTTATTACATATGAAGTGGTTGGAGCAGTTCTTGGCACAGACAGCACTCAGTATGTAGTAGACAACATAACTAGACCCAACTCTGGTTCTGCCACTAAACTTGGGTGTAATATCAGACAAATTACTAACCATTCTGGACTTCTATAAAATGACAGAGCTAATAATGGATGCTCTATAGCTACATTTCAGCTCTAAAATTACTTAGATTCCAATTCTCAAACGTGTTTCATTGGGGAGTAATCCCCCCCCCACACACACACACACAAACTAACACTTCAAGTTCTACCATATCTTCCAGACTGCAGTATATTACAGAATATACACCATACATAGTGTGGGAGTGGGAGTTTGGTATATGTGGATATGACTGGACATTCAGACTATCATTTAAGGTAGAGACTATAACTTGAACACATCTCAAAAGAATACACTCAGAATAAGTAAGTCCTGGATAAAGATGAAGGAGATTTTGTTCTACTCCTGGCACTGCTGCCAACCCAAAAACATTAAGTTACTCCTACATCTATGTTTATTTGCTTATCTTTAAGTTAAGAACAATTGGGATGGATGATCCCTACAGTGCTTTTGAGGCTTTCTTTACTATTTTCCTCCTTCCCAACTAGAATGTCAATTATTATTTAGAAAAATGGAAACCTTAGCACCAATAAATGTGAAAACTGGCTTATTTCCTGTCCTAAGCAGTCCCTGAACTGACAGTGGTTAATAATGGCACTGATGTATTAGATAAGCCCACATTCACTTCCAAGAGCCAGCAGACTTGATTTGGTATCTGCTTTCTAAAATAATGTATACTCTATACCAGAGAGAAGGGTAGGAAACGAAAATTAGCTCAATATACTCACTGACATGCTAATTTTCTCACAGAATCACACAAGTAACTTATGAGTCCTCTGTACCATAATTCATTTAATAGACAACATTCACTCAGCATCAATTATATGATACATGCACTTTTAAGATATTATTGCATAAAGCAAGATGACAACTGTAGGTGATTTTCAGGTAAAAGAACTGTTGGAAGGGACTGGAAAATACATGGCTAAATTCTTTTAATTTCCAAGACAAATCCTTGCAAAAAAAGACAACAGAATCTTTATTTCATTTATTATCTTTAAGAAAAATAAGTAGAAATTGAAATTTAAACTTCCAGTATTCACTGCGAGAAACTAATTTATTTTTAGTAGTCCAAAGAGGTTTCACAGTATTCTTACCTTTTTATTTCAAACCTACAGCAAAATGAGAAGCAAAGAACAGAAACTTGTCTAAAACACATAATTAAAAGTGTTTTTAAAAACTTAAAACCTCTTACCTGAGCATGAAAATTGGACATAGTTGTTGTCTCTATATCCTTCTTTCCCAATATCTCCATTTTCACCGGCGAATTGGGAAAATTAAATGAAAAGTAGTCTAGAAAGTCAGGTAAATAAGTAGCTGCCCCATGAACAATACCCATTACATAGAAAGCTGCAGCGTTTTCATTTTCACTGAACACTAGACCCACAAATTCTTCTGCAAACCTCTCCATCTCCATGGGAGACAGGTGTGAGAGTTCATTACTGTAGGCATGGATAACTGATGCACCTCCATTGGGCTGGTGCTCAATATGAATGAGCTTTTTGAACTCCAAAGTGTCCAGCCTTTTGAGGTTATTCTGAACCCGTGGCTCCTTTAATGAGACAAATGGAAACTCACTGTTCTCTGGAATTTTGGAATCATAGTTCTTGATATCCAAGTTCTTCCCACTGTAATTCTTTACGTTATCACTTAGGATGCCTTTGGCTTCTTGATCTTCAATGTCAGATAGCAATCCTGAACAGATGGTTTGAATAGATTTGCTGTACATTTTTGGACGCTTCCGTTTTTCATTCTCTTTGTGTTTCTTTTTCTTTTTCTTCTTGACCTTTTTAATTTG
The DNA here is from genome assembly GCA_032199065.1 of Smutsia gigantea. NCBI lineage: Eukaryota > Metazoa > Chordata > Mammalia > Pholidota > Manidae > Smutsia > Smutsia gigantea. The sequence continues at coordinate 15,978 of JAVSCE010009438.1, read as the reverse complement.
TAAGTCTTCTATATTTGTTTTTTGTTTCTCCTTCCCACCTGTTGGGAAAAATTTTTTTTGAAACTCTGTATTTTAGTTACTTAAAAAACCATGTTTTATGAAATGTTTTAATAAATAATTTACTCAGAATTAGTTTTGTATTTGGGACTTGTTTTACACTGTTCTGACAATCATAATTTAGTCAGTCTTTTTCCCTCTCTCCCTCTACACACACACACACACACACACACACACACACACACACACACACACACACACACACACACACACACACACACACACACGAAGGCTGAAGACAAATTTGCACCTATAGTGCATGGTACCATTCTGACATGCAGCAAATGTTCAATCAGTGTTTACTGAAGTAATGAAATGAGTAAATGTTTTAGAAAACAATCTTCAAATTTTAAATGTAGAAAATCAGAAATGGAGGGCATATGAACAATGCTCTCCAAACATTTTCCATTGGCATATATCATTTTGCTTTATCTAAGTTCTTAAAAATTGCCTATATGTGTCAATATTTTCAAATCATAAGGGGAGAGAAACACCTGCATGGTATAACAGCAATTCCTTAGATTTTTACCATATTCCCTTCTTAGTAAACTACTCTTGCATCTATAATGAACTATTTTAGGTCCACTAAAGTTACAAAGTTCCCAGTGAAGAACCAATGATGTACCATAAGGAGATGATAAAATTAGAATAGTTTCTCAAGTCCTAAGTGCAAACGATACTCATGTACTGGTAAAGAGATGAATAAAAAAGTAAAAGAAAAATGTGGGGTATTTTAAGCTCAAATATTAATGAGTTTCTTTAACTAAAGGCAAGCAGACTCTGGCTCAGAAATTAAGAACTCCAAAGGATAAAAGATTAATCCATAGAGGCTTTACAGGAATAAAATCTAAGTACACATACAAATACTTAACATTATCACAATATATTTATACAATAAGAAAAATGGGAAAAGTAAACACCCCCACAAGAAAATATTTTGCTATCTAAGGTAATACGAAAAAGCCATTAAGCTAACTGATGAGAAAGGAAGGCATTCACTGTTTCTACCTGTTATTTCAGTTTTATTGATAACCTGTCATGAATTAAATCTTCCCAACCTGCTTCTTTACCTAAAATTTTCTATCTTCACATATCTCTTTTAATCCTTTGTCTTCCATGAGTGAGATATCCTGACCACTTTCCAACAATAAAACTTTCTCACCAACTCCAAAGAACACTGCTTAATAATTCTCTCTCCTCTTCTTTTGACCCTCTTGTAAAGAACTATGTCCAGTGCATTCACTTAATTACCTTACCATTCTTATCCCTTAAATTCTGCTTCCAGTCTACTCAGTTACTTTTCCAGAATGTTCAAATATTAAGTCCAGTGATATTCTCTCAAATCATTCAGATTTCTCCCAGGTTTGACAGTTCATCCTTGATTATTTTTTGACTTCCTAGATACTACTGTCTTAATTTTTGGCCTAACAGCCTCATGACTATGTCTCATCCTGAATGCTGGAGCTATATTAATCTTTAAGTTTTATATGGTTTCAATCATATTAATCCTTTGACTCAACTGCTTTCAAGGGTGCCCAGTGCCTACCAGATAAAACATAATCTCTTCAGTCTGGAATCCAAAGACAATGCCTTCTCAAGTACCTTACACTCTGCACCACTTGCAATTTCTTATAAAACATACCAAGTCCTGCTTTATCCTACTTCTGGCAAAGGCATTTCCTCTCCCTTGCCCTGCCTAGCACTCAACTCTTTCTTTCCCATTTTTTTTTCATTATTTTAAAATCTTTTTTAGTCTCTTTATAAAAACTAGGTTTCCTCCAAAACACTGATAAACCACGAACTTAGTTATCATTATCACAACTCTCTTATCTTCTGTTTTACAGGACCTCCGCTTTCTCAAATTTTTTTAGGATATCACTCTAATACCAAAAATATGACATGTCAAGAAGCGCTGCTCTGAATTTTTCTTTTTTTTTACTTGGTTACTGAAATAAACAACCCCATCACCTTCCCAATCACACAAGCTTCCACTTCAGCTTTATTTCCTATTCTCAAATCCAATCTATCAATAAATTCAGTTGTTGTTGTGTTTTTTTCCAGCTGAAGTTGACTGTGGTTGGCTCTTACCCATCTTTTAAAGACAATTCTATATCATTTCCTTCATTTCACTTTCCCTCATTCATCTTTCTAGTTGGAACTGAAATCACTTCACTCTAAATTCATATAAAATTGTAATATATTCTACATATACAAATATGTGTGATTTACTTGTTTGTTTTTTCACTCATAGGATACCTGTATATCATAGTCCTTCAGGACATATGAGTGAAACAACTTCTATATGAATTCAGAGTGAAATGATACTTCTCTCCCCAACCACTGTATCCCTCATGGCATCTCGTACATTGCTATAAATGAACATTAATGAACGAATGAGATTTTTCTATCCAACAGACTACCTCAGGTTTACAGGGTTTTTTCTCGTCTCCCTTTCAGTCAGTTTTCCACCATATGAATAACACTAAATCGTAACCTGGAAACAACTACCACAAAAATTCTCTCAAATTGATAGCAATTCTAGAAAAGGGAAGTTTAATGTTAATAAAGTATCACTTCTAAAAATTCATTAGTATGCAATGAAGACCAAACTGGTATCATGAAAAGCAAAATAAAATATCTGTCAGTATTACAAAGATTTGTAAAATGATAAAAAGCAAAGTGCATTAATTCTCTAAAAAGTCTGTATGTAAGTAGTTAAGGAATATGTTAACAAATTCATACTTGCTATCTAGGTATGGACTACCAAAACATCAGATTCAGGTTAATATCTTAAGAATAAAATAAATAATGAAAAGAAAACAGGATCTTAAAATGAAAGGGGTCGATAAATTTTAGCAAAATCCTGATGAGTCCAGGAAAGACAGTAGTGAGTTAAAGAACAGAACTTTAGTTTAAAGTGTAATTAATAACTAAACTGAAAACACATTTAAAATTGCACAAGTTAAATGGTTTGCCAAAATAAACAGAATTTCATTTGAATGAAAATATAAGCTTACTATCCTATTACATTTAAGCCTGACATTAAAAGCTTTTAAGAAAATATCCAGTCATTAGAATACATGTTACTTTGAAATAAAATAAGCGGAACAGTCTATTTCCTTCTCATGACAATAGATGAAACTAGTAGTATAATAGCTAGAAACTGAAAAATGCAAACTAGTAAGAAATTAGTTAAGAGATTCTCATACTGAACATTCAGGAATTAAATTTCCATGACAAAATACTCTGTAATTAAACACTGGAGCAAGCACAGTGTGCATGTTAACATAAACATGCCTAAGACTGTTTCCTTTGAGACGATGATTGCAAGGTTAGCCCTTGGCTAGAGTCTGAGAACTTGCATTTTTGCTCCCACCATTCCCTGGTTAATTGTGGCTCACTGTGCCTAAACTGTTTATGCAAACAATATGATTTATGGTGTACACCTGATTTCCTTCTGGGAATCTGGAATTTTGATACATGCTAGACAGAAGGTGCTTATGTGATCAACCCCCATAGAAACTCTAAGCACTGAGTCTCTAAAGCTTCCCTGGGAGACATTTCACATGTATTGTCATAACTCACTGCTGGAAGAACTAGGTGCATCCTGTGTGACTCTACTAGGAGAGGACTCGTGGATGCTTGTGCCCGGTTTCCTCCAGGTATCACTCCATGTAACTAAACATAAAACCGTGTTTTATTAGTTTGCATTTTTCTCTTTACTGATTTTACTTTGTATCCTTCACATAAATCATAGCTGTGAGTACAACTGTATGCTGAGTCTTGTGAGACCTACTAGCAAATCATAAAGCGTGACAGACATAGGTAAAACCCATTCTTTACATTTAAACCAAGCCAAGACATTAGCATTCACTAGACAGATTTTTTTAAGTTTTATATAATCCTCCACTCATTTCCTATCTTGGCATGACATACAAAATGCAGTAGATGTATATGTAGGAAACTTTTAAACACTTGAAAGAAGTAAAACCATTATGTGAAAAGGTAATTACTCTAAATCTACCATTCTTTGAACAAAGCCCAGTAAATCAGACCTGTCCTTTTTTTAAAGCATTCTTATAGTCACCCACAGCAAAAAGAATAGAATTGCAGTCTAAGTAATTTGGACCCTCAAAAAAAAGTATTATAAGGTTGATAGGAGGTCCTCCCTCCACAGATCCAGACATACACACACACAGGGGACCCCAGACACACACACGTGCAAAGACAGCCAGAGAGAAAATCAGACACAGAGATATACATACTTACACAGCCAAAGAGAAAGAGACACTCACATGGAGAAAGAAAAAGCCACAAATAGAAACAGATACAAAAACAGCATATATGCTGTTAATGGCTATTTAAAAAAAAAAACCTTAAAAAAAAATCACAAAGTTTGAAGATACGGTATATATACACAATGGAGTATTATTCGGCCATTAAAAAGAAATCCTGCCATTTGCAACAACGTGGGTGGATCTAGAGGTTAGTATGCTAAGTCAAATAAGCTAGATGGAGAAAGAAATACCATATGACTTCACTTATTTGTGGAAAAACAAAACAAAACACAATGAACAAAATAGTAGTAGATTCATAGATACTGAGAAGTGACTGGTGGTTACTATGGGGGAGGGGTTGGTGAGGGAAATAAAAGGGTCAAAGAATTCTCAATCATAATGTATAAGTTGGTCATAAGAATGGTAGTATAACAGGAAGAATATAGCCAATGATTCTGTAACATCTTTGTATGTTGACAGATAGTAACTGCACTAGTAGGGGTGAGGATTTAATACTATGGGTAACTGTTGAATCACTGTGTTGCACACATTAATTTCGATCACTACCCTTAGCATGCTTTCTGTGTTAATAAAGGAAAAAATTAAGGTTTCCCAGAAAAATTGGATCTGATTTCATATCTAATATGGAAATTAATGTATAAATAACTCCATTACCATATATAGAAAAAAAAGAAGTAACTGGCTTAGCTATTTTCAACCTTTGGTATTTGGAGAACAACTTTGCTTTTTCCACAGTGCAGTATTTTCACACTCTCTGCTCTGAATTATCTACCTGTGATCTTTAGCACACTACCAATAACCCTGGACACTGATTTGGTCCTTGCACATTAAGCCCCATTCTACCTGCTCACCAGCAAGTTTCTTTGATAAGCTCTAATGATAAATTTTACTCTCAGAAATACTACGATCATAAAATCTATGTTCTTACAACTCATCGATAAACATAAAAATTGCTGGAACATATAAGCATGTTCAGAAAAAGTAGTTGGTAGACATTAGATGTAAAAGAACAAGTTAAAGAAGTTGCTTCAGATTTATTCCTTTTTAATTTCTAATAAAGCATATAATCTTATCAATGAAAAACAAGATTTCTGCATTAATAAGAACTTTTTTAGCATATATATAATTGTGTATCTCTCTCTAATCATATTCAATTTGATGCAGTGTTTAATGAAAATCTAGAGGAAATGTGATTGGTGTGGAGTAAGAATTTGCATCCATTTTAGATGTTCAAGAGCCATCACCAAATAATCAATGGCCTGTGTGGCTAAATAAATTTCAACATTATCAGAAGAAAATTTCAAGAAAGAATAAAAGTTGTAGGCCATAAAAGGGGGCACACATTAGCAAATAACAGTATACTGCCCCCCAACAAATTGATTCTGGTTGCTGCTCCAGGGCACCAATAACAAAGGATGTCTTTCCCTGATCAGAGACTCCTTGGGAAATGGCCACACAAGCAGAGCAAACTTATTTGCTGGACAATAACAGTAACAGTTACTCAGTGCTTAAAATGGGAGAGGCACTATTTCCCAAATAAATCATGTTTTTATTACTCACTTAATTATCTATATACTACTCACTGAGGAAAAGAGAGAGTTTTGTTTTTAAATCATAGGAATTAATCTCTTACACAAGTTTACAATACCCTTTTATTGAATATCTATGGGCCAGACAACTGTAGGTACAGGCACTACTCCTAACACTTTACCTCATTTAATCTTCACAACTCTGGAGGGCGGTAATTAAATTATGATTTGCCTCCATTTCACAGTAAATACATTTTACCATAGTCATCCCAGAGGCCACCAATTCATTTCCAAATCTATCCCCATTTTTTCCCTTTTATCATCACTAGGTTTCAGGTTAACACAGTACAAAATATCTCCTAAATTTTTCTTCTTCAGAGTCAAGGTTATTATTGCATATTACTTGAAAATCTCCATTTTTTAGGCTATTGTTAATTTTATTTGCATATGTCATCTGTAGAGTCAGATTCTTTCACATTAATGGTAAGTCTGGAATCCAACATTCAACCAAGTGACAGAAATTTACATCACTGTACATCTCAAAGGGTAAGAAAATGACTATCTGACTAACCCATAAAAAATGACTATTTAATTAAACCGGTAGGGTAAAGTTAACATAACAAGCATCAATCATTAGCTGCAGTAAAGCACTAGTATGGTTAGACTTGAATCCTGCCTCAAAGGCTTACAATCTAATTAGGCAACATAGATAAAATACTGGCCAAAAAAAAAAAAAAGAACAGAAGGACCATGAGCATTAACTAAGTAGGCATCAACTCAAGCTCTAACACATTTATTCAAAGTTCAAAGAATTTTATAGAAAATAAAGTTTTGACAAGTAGAAAACAGAGCTTCAAATTAAATAAAGTGCTACCAAAGAACATCTGGAAACATGACCAAGAATGAAATGATAGAATCTAATACTATTTACCTTAAGTAATATAAATTAACCAGTTATTTCACTGTACATGCAGTGCTAGAGACTTTTCTCCCTTATGTAGATAGAAAGTCTTCACAACACACAAATTCAACATGAAATTAATCAAGATGATAGAATCTAATACTATTTACCTTAAGTAATATAAATTAACCAGTTATTTGACTGTACATGCAGTGCTAGAGACTTTTCTCCCTTATGTAGATAGAAAGTCTTCACAACACACAAATTCAACATGAAATTAATCAAGATCAAGATCTTCTGACCCACAAATTATCAACTTGACAAGGTGATTAATGAATTTGCTGTCTAGCAACCAAATGCCACTGATTCTTTTTACCTTGCTATCTGAATTTAAGACTGTCCTTAACTTCTATTGTACCACAAATTGTCTCTTTAAAAAGTTCGTATTTATCGATAGGATCTGCATTATTTATTGCCCAACCACCCACCTCCATGTACAAACAGCTTCTGAAAATACTTCTAACAATAGAGGAAAAAAAGCAAGAAATAAAAAGGAGATATTCTTAAGCATGCAAGAAATACACAGTAAAATGGTATATCTTCTAATTTAGCTCAGAGTAAAACATCTCCTCTAAATCCCAGACTGTGATGTGGTGATTACTGTGAAGTATTTGTACGATCATGTCCTCCACCATCCCTATCATGCTAAAAATCACATAAGCCTTTTGAGATTATCTAAATACAAATGAAGACTAGGAATGCAAACACAGAATTAGATAATCTATTTTAAAATAGTTTAAGGAACCTGACAGTTTAATGAAGGTTAACCTTTACTACTTTTTAATAACTCACTAAAAATACTAAAAGACATGTTACTGTACTACTAGAACTCTCCACTGTATTTACTTTTTGTATTCTGACAATGTTTATTCTCAGCAAAATGCAACAGCAAATAACACTTATTTTAATCACTAAGCCAATAAGTATACTGAACTTACAATAAAACTAACGTCACTGAATATAAACTTACTTTTCATCAAAATCTTTACTTCTCCATTTTCTTTCTTAATCTCACTCATTACTTTATGCTTCTTTTTATCTCTCTCTTTTTCTTTATCTCTCTCTTTAATTTTGTCTTTGATTTTATCTGAAAAACAAAATAAAGGAAACATTAAAACTATATACAATTTAATTTTTATCCATGAACTACAGCGCAATTTCTAGAATTACAAAACACCAAGAAGGTAAGTTGAAAAACAAACCTTTTTTTTACCCCTCTCAGATTTTGGGAAGTATTTCTAAATTTCCTTTCATATGTTGAACATGGAATACATAATACACATGTCAGAAACCATTAGCATTTATTATTATACATTTCATTCTAAAACTTATTCTTTGCTTATTCATGTCAACTACAATATCAGACTAACTTCAAATCACTTACAATTAATTGTTCACTAACTTTAAATTGAGATAGTATACTACAGTGGAAAAAGTGCTAGTTTTGAAGTTGGACATACCTGAATTGGTAACATAACATTGGAAAAATTATTCAACCTTGGTTTCCTAATCTGTAGAGTGGTGGCTGATTTTTTTCCTCCTAGGTTACTATGAGGGCTAAATGAAGAAAGATATAAAATGACCACCCCAGAGCATGGTATATGTAAGACTAGATGTTAGTTTTCCCTTACTCTTGTACCTTTTAAAAAGCATACAAGTGATCTGGCTAGCTGATGATATTATGGTATTAAAATAAAGGATGTAAGAACTCTAGGAATTACTAATCTGCATTCTAATACAAACTTTGAGTTTATAATATTGTTCACAACAAAACTGAATGGAAAGTACAGAGATTTCTCATATTTACATCCTCCCTCTATACATCCTATTAAAAAAATTATAGTTAATATATTCACATTCAGAAAGCAGACTAAAAGACAATACTGAGAATTATTAAAAGCCTTTAACTAAATTAAATTAAATTTAAACTTTCTAGTAGTCATAATAAACAAAAAGAAACAGGTAAAATTAATTTAAATACTATATTTCATTTAACCAATATATCTAAAACACCATCATTTCAAAACAGAACCAATGCTAAAAAATTATTGAGATATTTAGTTTTTTTTTCTTAATAAGAGTTCAAAACCCCGTGTATATTTTACACTTATGGTACATGTCAATTCAAAGTAGTTCCACTTTAAGTGTTCAACAGCCACAGGAAACTAGTGGCTACCATACTGAACAATTCAGGTCTAGACTACCTAAACAGAAAATTCTCAAAAAACAAAATCCATGTACTTAATATAACATTTAAAACTTACACTCATTAAAAATAAAAATGTAAATCCAAATATGGTATTTTCCTCTATCAAACTGACAAAGTGCTTATTTAAAAGTAACAATACTCAAATAAGAAGAGAGGACAGCTGAAGGTAGGGCAAACTTTAATTTGTTACTCTTACATTTAGATGTTTGAAGTCCTTGAAATCCTGTCATAGGCTGTCATAAGCCATAAAATGTTACTCCAAATAGCTACAGTTTAGATCATATATAAGTTAATATTTCCTAAGTAACCACACATTTTTCAATGAACTATTTATGTATCACTTAAAAATCACAACTGAATAAAAGTCATCTAATTGTCTCCGCATTTCTTTTTACAATTATCCCTATTAATCTTATTAACTTAGTGTTATTTCAATAACTACTAAACTTTTAAAGTTTACTAAAGCTTAATATATTTACAGAAAAAGCAAGTATACAGCTCGATTTTCACAAAAATGAACAGCATCTCGTAACTCCTCTGTGTATCCTTCCAGTCTTCATTCTAATGCAGCACTGCTGAGGATAACCACAACCCTGACTTCTAACCAGAAAGATTAAAATAACTGAAGAGTTTCAATGGCATATACAACAACTGTGATATACTATAAACCTTCCACAGTCACTAAAAATAAATATTTTTCAGAGTAAAATTTAGCTAGCTTATAAATAAAACTATAATATGGTATAACCCATTTTTATAGACTTTATAAATGTATTTACTTACTGAAGACTTTATTTTTTAGTTTTAGGTTCACAAAAAAACTGAATGGAAAGTACAGAGATTTCTCGTATGTACTTCCTCTACACATCCTATTAAAAAATTATAATTAATATATTCACATTCAGAAAGCAGACTAAAAGACAATACTACGAATTATTAAAAGCCATTATTTTTAAGTAGCAAAAAAATTGTAAGTTTCTGCAGTAGGAGCTTATTAGTTTTGTAACACAGGAAAAAGGGGCTTGGATTATGCCTTCAAGTATGATATTAAATATAAATAGTTCAAGTAAAAATAAATTCAAAGTGTCAAGTCATTATACAAAAAATATCTATAGAAACAAAAACAATGGCATGGCCAAGACAAAAGACAGCCACACACAGCTGCAATCACCTCCTACCTCACATCCAAAGCCATCTAAGCAAAGGAAGCAAACACAGATCATCCTACACATACTAGTAAAAGGCATTTTTGTAGAACCACTGCAGTCCCAGCCTATATACTTGTCTCGGTCTTTCAGTCTGCCTTTTACTTTCACCCTCCCTAGAATTCTTTGCTTCTTGACAAAACATATTCTTTTCAAATTCCAACTTTGAATGCCTCCGTTAAATCCTCTGTAATCATATTACAGATAACATATAGATTTTATGTTACATCTTTACATGTTACAGGTAAACATGTTACAGCTATGAGAAAGTGAGAAGCCTACAAACTCAGAAGAACTAGTGTCAAGTTTAAGCTCTGCAACCTTAACTAACTTTCAGATCTCCAGTTTCAGCTGTAAAATGGAGTTTATATAAAGATTAAATAGAAATATATACACAAGCATTTTATAAAGCTATAAGCCTTATGAATGTAGACTACTATTATCTATGTCTATGTATCTATCCATAATATTGATTCATAAGAAACAATTTTTAACAATTTAGACCACTGTCTATAAAATCCCAACTTTGCTACCAAACTATAATGCATTTGTATTTATAAAAGCCACTTCTAGACCTTCTCATGAGAAAAATAGCTCCCAGGCATCATGTTTATTGTAATATATTGTTCTTTTAAAAGTTGTCATCCTTAGTTTTACTCATTTCTTTTCATGTCCAAGAATTTATAGAGATTTATCCTTTATGGCCTAATCTAAGGCTTGAAATGGATTTCTAACTCACCTTCCCACCACAATTCTTAGAATAAAAAGTAAGAATTATTCTACCATAGAATAAGAAATTATCTGTTCTGAAAAGTCCAACTTAAGTACCGTTTTATTTAAAAACAAAAAGGGTGATAGGCGACAGAGAAAACAGATGCAAACGGGCCCATGATATAGGTTGAACCTAAAGAGGCAAAAGAAGTATGAGAATGGAGGAAGGGAAAAGGAATAAATGATTGTCATTATCAACCCAGAACAAACTATAAATTGTAAATATGTGTACACACACACACACACACACACACACACACGGGCTAAAGATATACCTTATATGTGAAAGTTAATATAAAAGAGAAAGCTGATTAAAACACTGTCAAACAAAACATAAAGGATTTTCAAACATATGGTCAATTTAGGACTTAGCAGTACATGCCACATATGCAGCAACGTAACCTGTATTTCATTCACACAATACATTTCTATTGAGCACTGTTCGCAAAAGATAAAAATGAATAATAGTGCTACACTAAAGAATCTTACAGTCAATCTCTGTTAATTCATTCTAAGTACCATTTTGGAAAACCAGTTCTTAAATCAAAATCATTTTTTTCATCTGGTTATAAAATTCACTAGTCTCCACTATTAAAGCCATTATAATAATGCAGGGATGAAAATACACACATACACAAAAATATACAAATATTAGGTGAATAACTCCAATAAGAGAGTAAAACATAAAAAGCACTGTGAGAGTATCTAAGAGATTTATTAAATACATCAACAACCCATTTATCTGAAAACTTCAAAATTCATAATTTCCAGATAACAAGACACTGCCACTTATTTTTTAACTACACTATTAACTTCCAAAGATGTACAACATACTTCCCTTTCAAAAATATAAGAAATATAGTTTCATTTTAACAAAAATTTTTAAAGGGGCGTTACGATTAGCATAGGTAATACAGCGGCAGGGGACACGGGAAAGGCAGTATTTATAGAGAAGACAAGTAATAATTCTATAGCATCTTACTAAGCTGATGGACAGTGACTGCAGTGGGGTATGTGGGGGACTTGATAATAGGGGGTCTAGTAACCATAATGTTCAAGTGATTGTAAATAAACGATACCAAAAAAAAAATATATATATATATATATATAAAAAATTAACTCTCATCATACTCATATTGATGATCTCAAAAACAAACAAAAAAATCTAATTGTTCAAAACTAAAAAACAGCAGTAGAATATAGTTTCATTATTGTCTCAGCTGTCATTTATCACTCCAGGTAAGAGAAGTGACAGTTACGTAACTTCTGGCATTCACCAAAAATTCTCATTTACTTTATGCCAGCAAATAAAAAAGACAAGGTCCATGAGTACTCTAGAGAAGAATACAGTAAAACAGTTCTCTATCTCCAGCTCTATTATACCAATTTTCACACTATTCCACTTAGTGACAAACGTATCTTTTTCCTTATTTTCCCTGCCCCTGTCCCTACCAGTGTATGTTCCTTAAGGGCAGAGAAAGATCTGTCCCAATAAATTACTTGTTCAGTGCATGAAACAGGACCTGTGATAAAGAGAAATTACTGTGTTGTCTACAGTTCATCATGACCTTCTCTCCTATAAAGTGCTCTAGGTTAATCTTTGTTAATCCTTCCTTCTTTTCCTCTGCCATGCCACAGCAAGGAAGGGAATTCTTAATCCTTAAAACCTTTCAGAATGAGTTCCTCAAATTTACTTCCCTTTTCTAACTGGCCTGATCACTTTTGACAGAAAGTTCCAAGATTTAATGAACCTACACCTCTAGGAACATTAGGGATCCACAATTTTTCTGCGTAAGTCTCAATAAAGACAAATAATTTTCCCAAAAAGATAATGGTTAATTTCTTTTAAATGTAGAACTCTTTTTTTATATAAAGAGCTCTTACAATTTAATACCCAAAAAGAAAATAAAAATTTTAAAACAAAAAATACAAAAAAGGTGAAAAGGAAATAACACAAGCAAATTTCAAAGAAAGTTAATGTCAAATAAATATGAAAAGATGTTCAACCTTACCAGTATTCAAATAAATACAATTTAAAACAGTAACATAAAACCATCTTCTCTTACCAAATTGACCATTTTTCTTAAAACTTAGAATAACCAGTGCTGGCAAAGGTGGAGTGAAACAGGAATGTCTACATAATGGCAATGAGTATAAACTGATAGTAGTACTGGAAGGCAATTTAACATTATGTTGAAAAAGCACTAAAACTGATCATTCCTTTTATCTCAGAATTCCCTTGCTAGGATTTAGTAAAAAGGAAATAACCAAGCTTGCACAAATACACAAGATCCTCATCCCATATTATTTATAAGAGTGAAAAACTAAATTACTTAAATGTTTAATAATGGAGATTGGTTAAATAAATTTGGGTACATTCATGAATGAAAAATTCTGAAGCCATTAAAAATCATGTTTGAGTAATAGTTAACAACATGGAGAAAATGTTCATGATATGTTACATATAAATTGCAAGTTAATATATATAAATGTAAATCTGTAATATACAGGGTGTGAATGTATATCTCTGTGTATATATGTAAATATACACATGTACTTGCATGTATTTATGTGTATACATCTGTATATACACATTCATACACACACACACACACACACACACACACACACAAAATGATATACAGGTATCTTAAAACAAGGAAATTGTTTAAAAGTTTAAATGAGTAAGAGTTGGACTTCCCAGTCCTCCCAACCTTACTCCACACAGTCAGATGATCATTTCAACCTAACGCCTTAAAGCAAACAGGTAACCTTTACTTTCTGGAGAAAATGAACAGATATGAACACTGCTACTCTCAAATAGCACAGCTTGCTTAAGTACTATCTCCTCACTGGCATAAAATACAATTTGAAAAATACCGTAAAAGGATGAGAATGACTAAACATTTAAATCAGAATCTTCAAAGAGCTTGCTATTAATTGAAGTAATTTGACAACTGGTACACATATGTATAATGCCACTGTATCTAGAACTAACAGATATTTTTGCATTTAATATTTTTAAAATTTTACCAAAAATTGTAGGATTTATTTTTGTACAATAATCTATCAGAAGGGGTGGCTCAAGATGGTGATATATATTTTTATAAATACAACAAATACAACTATTCCTAAAAAAGAAACAAGAAGATACAATATAACAGCCAGGCTACATCTGCAAGAACTCAGCACCTCACAAAGGGGGTAATATACAAAGTTGTGACCCGGCAGGACCCGAGTACTCCCCCCACACCAGCTCACCTGGCGGGAGGAAAAGAATCAGAGTGGGGAAGGAGTGGAAGCACAGGACTGCTAAGTAACCAGCCCTGGTTATCTGCACTGGGAGCACAGACACACATTGCATGGTGTACTGGATATTAGAGAAACGGAAGGGCAGGACCCGAGACGAAAACTGCGAGGGGGTCCCCACAGCAGGCTCCCCTGGGACAAAAGAAAAGGGGGCGTTTTTTAAAAGTCTTAAAGGGACAAGGGCGAGACTTCCGGGAAGATGGCGGTGTGAGCAGGGCGGCAGAAATCTCCTCCCAACACTATATTTATCTACGAAAACACCTAAAATACATCTATTCCTAAAAGAGAGACGAGAATACACAGGAAAGCGCACAGCGTGCAGCTACACCCGAGAGGACTCGGCACCCCAAGAGGCGGGTAAGATACGGAGCCGCGACCCGGCGGGACCCGAGCCCTCCCCCACCCCAGCGCACCGGCGGGAGGAGAGGATTCAGAGCCGGGAGGGAGTGGAAGTGCACCCCGCGAAGTAGCCAGCCCCGGTGATCTGCGCGGGGAGCGCTGACCCACATTGTGCAGTGCAGCGGAGATTGGAGAGACAGAGGGGCAGGATCTGAGCGGGGAACGCGCCAGGGTGCTTGCAGCCGGCTCCCGGAAGGAAAAAAAAAGTGCGCGCTTTCCTCAGCGGTCTTAAAGAGACAGGAGCCCAGCGGAGGAGCCGGATCGCCCCAGCACACTCAGCCCAGCAGGCTGGGAGTCCTGGGGAGTTTCAGACGCCTTAGCTGGCGACTGAGGAAGCGTAGCCATACTTAACACTTCTCACTGAGATCAGCAGCCTCCTATTCGTTCCCACCCCTGCCAGAGCGATAAAGGGCCCTGTGGAGCGGCACAGTCACAGCTGTTGAATAGTGGGGCAATAGCGCCACCTAGAGCATTCCCACAGAATCTACGTACGGTGGGCATTTTTTGTTTTTTTTGTTTTGTTTTGTTTTGTTTTTTTTTGTTTTTTCTTTTCTTTCTTTTTTTTCTTTTTTCTCTTTCTTTTTTTTTTTTTTCTTCTCTTTTTAAAGTCTTAAAGAGCCCAGCTGACATACGTGGCAACTATCAGTGACCAAATTATACAGTCATGAAAAGACAGAGGAATATGGTTCAGACCAAAATCAACCAGACAACCCCAGAGAGGGAGTCTGAAGGGATGGAAATGCACAGCCTCCCTGAAAAGAATTTAGAATAAAAGTCATAACCATGCTGATGGACCTACAGAGAAATGTGCAAGAGCTGAGGGAGGAAGTGAGGGAACTGAAGAAAGACAATACAGAAATCAGACAAGCGATTGACGGGCTTAACAGCAGAATGAATGAGATGCGAGAGACTGTTAATGGAATAGAAAACAGAGAACAGGAGTACAGAGCAGCTGAGGAAGAGAGAGATAAAAGGATTTCTAGGAATGAAAGAATATTAAGAGAACTGTGTGACCAATCCAAACGGAACAATATTCGCATTATAGGAGTACCAGAGGAATAAGAGAGAGAAAAGGGATAGAAAGTGTCTTTGAAGAAATAATTGCTGAAAACTTCCCCTCGCTGGGGAAGGAAGTAGTCTCGCAGTCCACCGAAGCTCATAGATCTCCCAACACAAGGGACCCAAGGAAGACAACACCAAGACACATAATAATTAGGATGGCAAAGATCAAAGATAAAGA
>JAVSCE010009437.1:0-10069 GCA_032199065.1 Smutsia gigantea | reverse complement strand
TTTTTTTTTTTTTTTTTTTCTCTCTGACTCTGTGATGAGATGTTCAAGATAGTGGCTGCTCTGTCAGCCTGAATTGCTGAGAGATCCCTAAGTAATTACAATGAAAAGAGTACCCTTCCACCACCACCTCTGCCTCCAGCAACCCATGGTGTAAATGTAGCATGAGCAGGAAGTACATGTGTTGTTTTGAGCCACTCACACTTTAGCGTTTTTTGTTATCACTGCCACAGCATAACCTAGCCTGTCTTGACTGCTATACCTAGGTTGGATATCAGGCTCCTTCCTTTAAGTTCTTCAAAGAATAAGTCTTGTATTTATTGGTGGTTGATAGCAGTGTGGTTCTGAAAGGAAAACTTACTTTTAATCAAAGTGGCGATCGCTGATTTAGAAGGATAAGCTCCATTAGCTTGTTCTCAAATTCCTGTGCCTGGTTTAGAAATCTCCAAGCTGGGTACTGACCAGAATAATCTTTATGAGAATAAGGGTATCAGTAAGAAGGCTGCTTGCTGACCGAGTCTGTATATTCCAGCAAGAAATTGAAAGTTTGATTTTTCTTCAAAAACAGGCCTTAGGATTCAGTTTTGGGACAAAATGAAAAATGCCAGGTGGTAGTAGAAAAATGTATGATGATGCATTATTTGGCTGTGAATAAGAAGTATTTGAGATTAGATAAGAAGCCTAGCCTATGAAGACAGGATAGAGAGCTGTCATGTTATCCTACTCTCATCCTTTGCCTAAATTCTAATTAATAACTTCCTTTGATTTAACACTTGTTTCATTTGAAGTCAAATAGTAATATTATATAACATCTTTCTTGTTAAATATATGGATGTTTTTATCACTGAGTACTGTCATCTTGAAATAATTTCAAACTACTGAAAATGGAAATGCAAATATTTTTTGGCTGTGACTTATTGGTTCATTGAAAATTTGTGTGCAGAATTCTGGTCAGCCTGATTAGGTTATTTAATCTTGCTAACATTTCTAGAAAATGACGAGGTGGTCTAGTTAATTAAAAGGATTTTTATTTTATTTTCTCCTTGTGATCCAGTCCCTGAACAAAATTTTTGACCTCTTTTTAAAGTAACTATTTGTTCTCATTTTTAAATAATAAGTGATAATTATACAAAATATAGACAAGAAAAAAGTCAATAAAAATCACTAAGTTCATCACCAAGAGGAATTACTGCCAAAATTTTTATATACCTTCATAAATGTGGGATAATATTCTTTAGTTAGTTGTCTTTTTTCACTTAATATATCATGGAGATTTTTCATCTCTTTAAATAAACTTTTACAATGCATTTTGTAGCTTCATTTTATCATATGAATTCACAACAATGTATTTACTGATCCCCCTATAATTGCAATTATAAAAAGTAGTTTCTAAATTTTTTTGTATTATGAAATACTATAATTAACATTTGTGTTAATGATTTCCCATTTTTTCTCTTCTATAATATTTATTTATGACACATTCCTAGCAAAGAAATTGCTGGGGCAAAGAGTATATACATTGCTAAGGCTTTTGATACATGTTGTAAGATTATAAAAACTCCTTCCTTCTAATTTACATTCCCTTCCAGATATGAATGTCTATTTCTCAGGACTTTTACAAATACTAGATACTGCCATTTAAAAATATTTACCAATTTGAAGGGCAAAATCCACCCAATTTACATTTTAAAGGTAAGTCACCTTGAAAAAGAATAGCCAGTTATGTAGTGTGTTTTTAAGTAGGGCTATACTTTAGGGTCTAGAAGAGGTTAATTTCTTTCCTAACTCTCCATTTAAAATTTCCCATGGAGCTTTTTTCTTATGCAATGTTATCCATCATAACTAAAGATGTGCTGTTTACAGTAACTCACTAATCATTCAAGTTCTGGTAAACCTGTAATATTTGTAGTTTGTGTCTATTGCAGATATTTACTTACTCCACTTTCATCGTCTATAGGAAAACAACTATATTTGCTTCAGTAGCATCATTAGAGAGAGAAGTAAGTTAGCAGGTTTTGCCCATTGGTATTCCTTTATCTGATTTACCATGGAATATGATCTTTAATTTATGAAGTAATGATACCAAATTAGGAATCAGAATAATGGAAAAAAAAAGTTAACCAAAAGTCTTTTTTTTTTATTGTGTCACCTGTTGGAAAAATAAAGCATTCAGAAAGGAAGAGTATATCATAATAAGACTGAGTTAGATAATAGGCAATAAGGCATAATGACATTCCCTAGCCTCTTGGATAAAACTTGCAAAAATCTTCAAGAACCAGTTACATAGAACAATATATCACTGTGGTATGTATATATTCTCTTTAGTTGCTTTGTGATTTTTCATAAATGATAAGCATATTGCTTGGTGGAATTAGGAATACACAGGGAGCTCTCTCTACCTTGGAATTCTCTGGTTTGCATTGGTTCAGCTGTGGTTCTTGGCTTTGGTTTTTATAGATCATTTCACTGAAACAGGAAAGGAAAAAAGCAAGTCAACTTGTTTTCAAGCCCCACCTCTAATAACGTCTGGTGGGAAAATACTGGGCTGTGAGGCTTCCTTCTCTACTTCTGTGGTGAAGCAAGGTTATAGGTTTCTGAAGAATAGTTAATTCTAGTAGTAATAGGTTAGGAAATGTGTTCTCCACTAGATAGTCCAATGGGACAGATAACTTTTTGAATGTTGATTTTCCTCATGCATTATTTAAAACACCCATCCTTACCCCTACTTGTAGTTCACTAATTATTTACTAAGAAACAAAGCCCTACATTTTAAGGATAAAATGGATCAAAAAATATATGATCCACTGTGCCAGCCCATGTGCTAACTCACTGAAATAAGATCAGGAGTCAGTCCTTAGTGACAGCTCTACTCACCTTTGATTGAGGATTTTATTGACATTCCTAAAGCTCAGTAGCATGTGAAATAATAAAATCCTTAATAGTGATTGGAATAATCAATTCTTATTAGTAATTACAATCATTCTTCTTGGTGATCTTCATTTTCTTCTTTAAGTAATATTTTATGTAACTTTTGTAACAGTCACTATGAAATTATTAGGTTTTTTTCCAAGTCTGGACTTCTAGCTCTAGATCATATTTTGGTCTTTCATTAGTGTGATGGTTAATTTTATGTGTCAAGTTGACTGGGCCACAAGGTGCCCAGATATTTGGTCAAACATTATTCTGGGTGTGTCTGTGAGGGTGTTTTTGGATGAGATTAACATTTGAATCAGTTGACTAAGTAAAGCAGATTGTCCTCTAATGTGGATGGGCTTCATCCAATCAATTGAAGACCTAAACTGAACTAAAAGATTAAGAGGAACTACTCCTACCTGGCTGTTTGACGTGAGACATTGGTCATTTCCTGCTTTTGAAGTTTAACTGAAACATCAGGTCTTTCTGGGTCCTGAGCCTGCTAGAATTTGGACTGGCATTTACACAGTCAGCTCTCCTGGATCTCCAGCTTGCTGATTGCAGGTCTTGGGACGTCTCAGCCTCCATAATCACATGAGCCAATTCCTTATAATAAATCTTTCTCCCTTTCTATCTTTCTGGATAGACATAGAAATATCATGTTCCCCAAATTCCCTACCTACACTTACGTTTATTGAAACTGACATGGACAAACAAAACCTGTCCAAAAAATATTCTGAACCACATATCATTTTGAAACAGTAATTTTGAGAGATACTGTCGCCTAGAACACCCTCTTCATTTCCCTGGCCACATCCTCTTCCTGCAATGCTTCCCTTTTCTTAAATTTCATTTTCAGTTGAACTTCCACAAGTAGTGTATCCAGAGGTGAGCTGCCTGGCAAAATAAAATATTAAATGTTATTTCCTTGAATACTCAATGTTTCCAGCTGTAGAGTTTCTCTGTTCTTCAGGGTCATTTTCACAGCCTTAGGATGCATGTACATGCTGACAGCTATACCTGTGATTGTTCCATGGACCTGTGTTCCATTCTTTAGTTTGATGGTTATTAAAAGTCTTCCTACACCATTTTTTTTGGTAAAGATTAGGAAAACTATAGGAAATTGTATAGTTTTTGAGGAATTTGAACATTGACTAGGTTATTTCTTGTACCCTAATATCCCTAGGACATAGATTGCATATTATCCATTTTACATATTCCATGACTTGCATGTATTGGGTAATGAAGAAATGTTTATTAATTGAATAGATATCGTCAATTATATCACATTTTTACAAACCTTAAGTCACAGTAGGTGTAATTAGGGATTTTCCTAGTTGGGAGTCACACATTATGGCCTTGTGGGTACATGTGTTTTTTCACTTGGGCCATCTGCTGGCAGTGTAGGAGTGCTGGTAATCACCACATGATCCTAAAGGAAGCTTCCTCTCTTGGGCTTATGCATCAATTAAGAAGGTATCAGCTACTTACCAACATTTTTGATAATCTCCACTTCTTAATACTGGTTGCACAGAAGGTTATGTGACCATTTTGTGTTTCTGAAAATTTTTGGTAAAATATAAGAATTGAGAAAACTAGCAACATAAGAAATTTATTGATTTGTGGGTGAAGAGGGGTAGGGTAAAGACTCAAATTGTAGGAATGTAAAATATAAAATGTATTTATGATTATCTTCCTTTCATTTGAATATCCTATCTTCTTAACCTTCTCAGATTCCTGCAGCAAATTTCTATAAGGAAAGAAATGAAATCCTTACAGAATGACAGCAAGGAGGAATGAACTGGGTCAGGGGACTTTAGTAGCTCTAACCTGATAATTTCAGTCTGACCCAAGTCAGTAATGAAAGCTACTTGATGCACTATGGGAAATTTGATGGTAGTCTAGGGCCAAACTGAATGGGCAAGTAAGTATATCTATCAGCACAACAGCACCACTGAGCAATCACATTTATGATCTCAAAAGAATTAAGGAGGCAATGAAGGCAAAATGCTTCTCAAGGAAAAACAGGTAGGTTCTTCTCTGTCAAGGCTGAGATTAAAATCCTCTGAGCCAAGGTTCTATTTCCTATCTTTAGTGCTAGTGCTGCAGAAGTCAAGTCATGGACTTTTAATTTGATTAAAAACTTAAGTGTCCTCAATTCTACTGCTTGAAGTTTGCATCATGCATCACTGGAGTCATAAGATGGGAAACGACTGTTTGAATTTGCAAGAAAGAATCAAACAGAGACTTGCCACACCTCATCAAGACCCAGCAAAAGCAGAACAACCAGTAGGTCAAATGGATAAAATTATAACCATCTCCAGATTCAGAAGTACCAGGAATGTCTTGCAATCAGGAAATTTACCAGGCTACTAATTATTATAGTGCAGCTACTAAGGTTGTGTGAGGGAAACTGCAACATATACCAAACAAAGGTCTCTAGTTCAGATGTGATTAGGATTGATATCAATTATAAATAAGACATAATACAGATGATGTGCAAAAGATAATGATAAGGATACCAGAAGACTCTTGGTTCTCAAATCAATATGCAAGCAAATATTGCAGTGTTTTCATTGTGGAATACAATGTAGATGGCAAGGAGGAATCCATCAGTCTTTGCAAAAAGTCTAATAGAGGAAGCCCTGAGTTTCCTATTTTTACTTTACTAATTAGGAAAAGGGTGTCAGGAGTGTCTGCTTGCTCAAACTCTCAAATGCTCTAAAGCATTAGTTTTCAGCCTTGAAGGCATATTAAAATAACCAAGGGAGCTTTAAAAACAGAATCCCATGTCTGAGCCACCCCTTACCCCAGCAATTTTGATTTAACGGCTCTAGAGTAAGGTCAACGTATCCATATTAAAAAACAAACAGACTCCTCAGGTGTTTTTCAGAGCTAGGTATGTGAAAGTGTGATGTAATACCATGAGGAGCAAGCCAAGTATGCGGCATCCAAATGTTGAGATTTCAAATTCCCTAAAAGTTTTTTTGGTATATTTCTGGTATCGGCCCTGCTACACTGCCTAAAGGAACCATGTTAGGATTTGTATACCTAGCTAAAATGAGGATGTTATCTGGGAGAACCGATACATTTATATATTGTCTTAAATTTGTTTATCATATTAACTAGCAAAGAAAGGAAGCACTCACTTTAACAGGGGAGCACAAGCTCTTAAAACATGGAGTGCTAAGAAGGGAAGTAATGCCTAGGGTAAACAACCTTCCCTGTTTCTCTGGGATTGAGGAGTCTCCAGGATGCAGGACATCCCCTTTTAAAACCAGAATTTTCCAGGGCAAATCAGTTTGAGTTGGTAACCATAGGCACAGGTGGAGCATAAAGACCTATGAAGGTTTTGAGCACCTGGATAAGGGTGAGGAGCAGAGAAAAGAGCAGAATGAAGGACCCATTTAACTTACTTTACCATTTTGTGTGGAGATGATTTAGCAGTAGTGGGGTAGGCCCATTTATTAGGATATTAAATAGTGTGGATTTTTTTTTGATTGCTGGAAGAAACACAAAGAGTAAGTTTATATGTGTTTTGTTCTTCATATTTTCTTCTCTCCTGTTTTAGTTAGGCCATTTTGTGCATTAACATGGATTGTAGTTTATGTTGCCAAAGTTACCACAAACAAACAAACAAACAATAAAATTCTTTGGACTTTTGGGATACCTACACTCATTGAAGAACTTAACAGACATGAAAAGTCCTGAGGTGAGGTCTTTGAAAGTGAGTAGAAGGAAGCACCAAGATAATGAGAGAACAGACCTGTAAGCTAGGTAGGGGTTGGTGGATTGGGGTAGCAAGGAAATTGAGATGCTTAGGTTGTGTATGTATTATGTGTGAGTGAATGCTTGTGTGTGTAGATGGCTGGGTGGTGTCAAATCTGAGGCCCATTATTTGTTAAGATTTCTATACCCAGTATAGAAATAGAAGTATAGTATAGCTTCTATGTATAGAAGCTACTGAGTTTCCCAACTTCAAAGGAACAATGTGAATTTATCAGTGGTAACTGGTGTAAAAGTACAGAGTCCTTCTCCAATGTTCTCTATGTAAGACTTGGGATACCCAATAATGGAGGAGATTTAATTTACTGTTGGCCCAGTTGGATGGGGGCTCAGTATAAAATCTAATTAAATTTAAACAAAAAAGTGACATTGCTAATATATACAAATATGTGGAGAAAAATCCATACTCACTTCAATATTTGCTTTTGAAAAATTACTGTCTTCTTTATTATATACTTTATTATATATATCATTAATATTTGCACCTATGAGGCATGTGTACACAAACACACATGCCTCCAAAGTTGTACATAACATGCATATATATACATACATAAACATATATAATATGCACTGTTTAGAAATGAGGATCAAAGTTAGGTAAAGTTGACTCATCATACAACTTGCAAAAAGTGACAGAGCTGGGAATTTTAATCCATGCCTTTCCAATTCCAAACTCTGTCCTCTTACTTCTATATTGGTTAGACAGAATAAAAGGAAAATAAAATACTGAAATACTTCTCTGGCTATTCATTTCTTTTTTCTAAAGGAAAATGTGTAGGTACAGATTGAAGGAGCAAATGTGTAATGTTCTGTGGGGTGGGCCTCACTTCTATGGATGACATTTTGACCACTCTAAAAACTTAAGGATTAAACTTAGTTTCTGAGATATGCAGTTCTGTGATGGAGTTGTTTGGCATGGTTGTTTAGGGGTGTGTCTGTGTATCTACCTGGAACAAGCTCAACCTTATTTCTACACACTTCTAAATGTGTTTCTGATGGCTTTTGACCACAATTCATCAAATGATTTTTATCTTGGCCAGTTTCCATTTATCATTCAACTGCAGCAAGAGAAAGGAGAGCAACTCTAGAAAGTGGCATATAGCCTGGTAAATTTTTTGCTTTCATATCCTAACTGGGAGCAATTTTTAGGTAAGTGATGCCTCTTTTGGCTTCCTAGGGTTACTGCATATAATAATTCTGACCAGGTCTGAGCAGAGAAAAATGCAAGGAGACAACCCAGGTTGAAGCAAAGGTGAAACCATTAAAGATTTTAACATAGAACAAGGATGAAAGTGGACCTACTCGCCAGTCCTGTTCTTAAGGATTCTTACTATGGTATCATATTTGCTTCACAGGAAAATAAAAAAGTTAACAATACAAAACAAAAATTGACAATATGTCTTCAAAGTTGTCATTACCACATGTTGAGAGTCAAGCAGACCTGGATTTGATTTCAGCTCCAATAGTTGTTCTGAGACTTCAGATACATTATATAAACTCTAAGTTGTATTTTCTTCATCTGTAAATGAAGATGATAATGCATAACTCATGAGGCATAAATGGAATAATACATGTAAAACAACATAGTATCTGGCGTGTAGTAAATGGTCGATGAATGTTAACATCATGATCCTCATCATCCTCATCATCACTTTTCTTCTGTGCCAAGTTCATAACACTTGCTTTTTAAAGGAATCATACTATTTCTCCTTAGGTTTTAAAAATACTTAAAAGCTGTGTTAACACAGTGAAACAAGTTAGTCCAACTGTTTTTTAGGCACTGTGTAAACATTTAGAGGAAATGAAAAGCATGTGAAAGTCTGATATTATTAGATTTAAAATATTTCCCCTAATAAGCTGTGAATAGGTTGGAGATAACAGGGCAACCTTTCTTCTAGGTCCTTGGTTTAGCTTATCTTATATTCTATTTAAACATGTCTTTGACCTTCAATTCTAATTTTTTTGCTTCTGTTGAAATCCGTGCATTACCTCAACCAAAACTACGTGTTCCTTATCTAATGTGTTGTAGGGACACAGCAATGAATTAGACATAGTCTTTGTCTGAGGAAGTTTTAGGTCAAACAACTACACTATTACAATAGCAGAAGGTGTCTTTCGTGAGGACTATGTATATCATCTGAACAATGTGTGAATGGTCAAGGAAAGCTTTGATATGTCCTCTTTCCCCCATTTTACTTTCATTTTCTTTGTGAACACAATGTATGGAAGCTTTGAGTCTTTACCAACTGGAAAGGTGATGTCAGTGACCCTTCCTGAAGTTTTTAATCTTCAAGGGCTGTTAGATGGAGGAAGGATTAGATTTTCCTTTAGTGGCTCCAAAGAGCCAAACTAGGATAGATGAACTGGTAGCAGGAAGGCAGATTTTGGCTGGAATATAAAAACTGAAACCAACTGGAAACTGAATGGGCTCCTCAGATCTGGAAATGTTTAAATAAATGCTGAATGACCAGAGATCTGGGTGATTATAGAGTTCATTCCTGTATTTAGAAGGACGTTGACCTGGGTGGTCGTTATGGTTCCTCCTAGCTCTGAAGTTCTATAAAACATGGAGAACTTTCAACGGGTTAGATTTCCATGCTGCTAACAAGAACTGTTTTTTCAACATTTCTCTGTTGACATTACAAAAAGTGTATAGCTTTTTGGGCAGTTTAATCCCTTAAATTTATCATTTCAATGTTGCAAAGTGTAACTTGGATAGTTTCTTATATAAAAGGTACACATGAGTCTCTGAGAATCTAATATTCTCTTATTGTCAAAAGGAAATTTGTACAATGAAGCTCAGCTCACAGTAAAAAGCAAGATAGGAAGTGACTAGTGTTATGTGCAAAACACTTTCTCTTATCAAGGAACATACCTTCACTTTAGTTCTTATCAAGGAAAGGTAGCCCCCACCTCCTTTCTCCTGCTTCTGCTTTCTTGAATTCTCCAGTTTGGCCTAGTGAATTATGTACTGTGCAGGCTGAGCTTTGTCCCAGTTCCCAGATCAATTCCATCTGAATCTTACAATCTTGAGGCTCTCCCTGCTTGTCTGACTCAGGACACAACATCCTAGCCCTGATCTCTGGGCTCCTATGTCATTCTTAAGTCACTCTGTATTAGTCTGTACTATGGACACTAGTGGCCTACATGAACTATGATTTGGCATTCTAGTGTTGACAACTGGTCTTCTGTATTGACTCTAGAGTGCCTGCTCTTCCTTTCTGGGTACTTCAATTTGTACATTTAAACTCTTGCTTTGGAATGTGCTCTAATGTTATATTAAAATAACTGATCTAGGATATCTTCCTTTTTCTTCTGATAAAATATATTATCTATTATAGTATAATAATAGCTACCATATTTTGGTGTT
>JAVSCE010009436.1:0-17013 GCA_032199065.1 Smutsia gigantea | reverse complement strand
GCTCCACCTGGCTTGTGAACCGGCAAACCCTACTCTGGCATTGGGCCAGCAAGAGGGAAGCCCCATCTACAGCAACAACAACACAAACCACAGAGGCTTATACCTGTGTGGTCCACCCACTGGTTCTGGCATTAGAGACAGGCATAGCAGCTGGGAAGAAGGAAACAGCTCCTTCCTCCTCCCAAGCATGAATACTGCTCCGCTGTGACCCCCGACATTGCTTCAGGGGCAGAGCAGCTCCAGGAAGTAGAGCTTCTGGGCACTAGAGGGCACCATATACAAATATGAAATGCCAAAATGAACCTGGTTCAAAGTAAAATTATGAATACAATCCTTGAGAAAAATTCAAATGAAATTGACCTCATCAATCTGCCTGAAAGGGATTTCAAATAAAAATCATTAACATGTTCATGAAGGTACAGAAAAATATTCAAGAACTCAGGGATGAATTGTGTACATTGATCCAATCATGACAGAATACAGTATCAGAAATGAAATATAAAATGGAAAGTTTTAAAAGCAGATTAGATATGGTGGAGGAGATGATAAATGAAATAGAAATTAGAGAAGAGGAATACAAGGAAGCTGAGGCACAGAGAGAAAAAAGGATCTCTAAGAATGAAAGAATATTGAGAGAACTGTGTGACCAATCCAAACGGAACAATATTCACATTATAGGGGTACCTGAGAAGAAGAAGAGAGAAAAAGGGATAGAAAGTGTCTTTGAGGAGGTAATTGCTGAAAACTTCCCCAATCTTGAGGAGGAGATAGTCTCTCAAGCCAAGGAGGTGCACAGGTCTCCCAACACAAGGAACCCAAGGAAGACAACATCAAGACATAAAATAATTAAAATGGCAAAGATCAAGGATAAAGATAGAACGTTAAAAGAAACTAGAGAGAGAAATAGGATCACATACAAAGGAAAGCCCATCAGGCTATAATCAGACTTCTCAGCAGAAACATTACAGGTCAGAAGGGAGTGGCATGATGTATTTAATGTAATGAAGCAGAAGAGCCTCGAACCAAGATTACTTTATCCGACAAGATTATCATTTAAATTTGAAGGGGAGATTGAACAATTTCCAGATAAGTAAAAGCTGAGAGAATTTACCTCCCACAAATCATCTCTACAGTGTATTTTGGAGGGACTGCTATATACAGAAGGGTTCATAAGGTTTAATAGCCATCACCATAGGTAATACAATCACAGTAAAGAAAGTAGAACATCTAATTACTAAGCAAATAAAAAATTAAATCAACTATCCCCAAAGTCAATCAAGGGATAGACAACGAGTACAGAATATGATACCTAATATATAAAGAATCGAGGAGGAAGAAAAAGGAGGAGAAAAAAAGAAACTTTAGACTGTGTTTGTAATAGCATATTAAGTGAGATATGTTAAGACTCTTAGATAGTAAGGAAGTTAACTCTGAACTTTTGGCAACCACGAATCTAACGCCTGCCATGTCAAAAAGTACATACGTATCAACAATCACCCTAAATGTAAATGACCTGAATGCACCAATCAAAAGACATAGAGTCACTGAATGGATAAAAAACAAGACCCATCATTATGATACTTACAAGAGACTCACTTTAAACCCAAAGACATACACAGACTAAAAGTGAAGGGATGGAAAAAGGTATTTCATGCAACTAATAGGGAGAAAAAAGCAGGAGTTGCAGTGCTTGTATCAGACAAAATACACTTCTAAACAAAGAAAGTCACAAGAGACAAAGAAGGGCATGACATAATGATATAGGGGTCAATCTATCAAGAAGATATAACCATTATAAATATCTATGCACCCAACACAGGAGCACCTACATATGTGAAACAATACCAACAGAATTAAAAGGGGAAATAGAATGCAATGCATTCATTCTAGGAGACATCAACATTCCACTCACTCCAAAGGACAGATGAACAAGAAGAAAATAAGTAAGGAGAGAGAAGTACTGAACAAGACAGAACAGATGGACCTAACAGACATCTACAGAATTCTACACCTTCTTCTCAAATGTACATGGAACATTTTCAATAATAGATCACATCCTGGCCACAAAAAGAGCCTGGTAAATTCAAAAAGATTGAAATTGTACCAACCAGTTTCTCAGACCACAAAGGTATGAAACAAATTAATTATGCAAAGAAAATGAAAAATCCCAGAAACATATGGAGGCTTCATAACATGCTCCTAAATAACCAATGGATTAGTGACCAAATAAAAACAGAGATCAAGCAATATATGGAGAGAAATGACAACAATAATCCAACACCGCAAAATCTGTGGGATGCAGCAAAGGCTGTGCTCAGAGGAAAGTGTATTGCAATACAGGCCTACCTCAGGAAAGAAGAACAATCCCATATGAACAGTTTAAACTCACAATTAATGAAACTAGAAAAGGAAGAACCAATGGGAACCAAAGTCAGTAGAAGGAGGGACATAATAAAGATTAGAGCATAAATAAATAAAATCGAGAAGAATAAAACAATAGAAAGAATCAATGAGAGCAGGAGCTGGTTCTTCGAGAAAATAAACAAAATAGATAAACCCCTAGCCAGACTTATCAAGAAAAAAAGAGTCTACACACATAAAGAGGATCAGAAATGAGAAAGGAAATATCACTACAGATACCACAGAAATACAAAGAATTATTAGAGAATACTATAAAAAATTATATGCTCACAAACTGGATAACCTAGAAGAAATGGACAGCTTTCTAGAAAAATACAACTTTCCATGGTTAATGCAGAAAGAAACAGAAAATCTGAACAGACCGATTACCAGCAATGAAATTGAATTGGTAATCAAAAAACTACCTAAGAAAAAATCTCCTGGACCAGATGGCTTTACAGCTGAATTTTATCAAAAATTTAGTGAAGACTTAAATACCCATTCTCCTTAAAGTTTTCCAGAGTAGAAGAAGAGGGAATACTTCCAAATTCATTCTATGAGGAGAGCATCACTCTAATACAAAAACCAGAAAAAGACACAAGAAAAGAAAATTACAGACCAAAATCCCTGATGAACATAGATGCAAAAGTACTCAACAAAACATTAGCAAACCGAATTCAAAAATACATCAAAAAGATCATCCATCATGATCAAATAAGATTTATTCCAGAGATGCAAGGATGATACAACATTCAAAAATCAATCAACATCATCCACCGCATCAACAAAAAGTAGGACATAAACCACCTCAAATGATGTTCAAAAAGCATTTGACAAAATTCAACACTCATTCATGATAAAAAGTCTCAAAAAAATGTGTATAGAGGGCAAGTATGTCAACATAATAAAGGCTATATATGATAAATCCACAGCTAATATTATACTTAACAGGGAGAAGCTGAAAGCTTTTCCTTTAAGATTAGGAACAAGACAAGGATGCCCACTCTCCCAACTTCTATTCAAGATAGTACTAGGGGTTCTAGCCACAGCAATCAGGCTACACAAAGAAATAAAAGGCATCCAGCTTGGAAGGAAGAAGTTAAACTGTCCCTGTTTGCAGATGACATAATATTGTACATAAAAACCCTATAGAATCTACTCCAGAAAGATTAGATCCAATATTTGAATTTAGCAAACTTGCAGGATACAAAATTAATAAGCAGAAATTTGTGGCATTCCTATATAATAAGAATGAACTAGCAGAAAGATAAATCAGGAAAACAATTCCATTCACAATTGCATCCAAAAGAATAAAATACCTAGAATAAACCTAACCAAGGAAGTGAAAGACCAATACTCTGAAAACTACAAGACACTCAAGAGAGAAGTTAAAGAAGATACCAATAAATTGAAACACATCCTGTGCTCATGGATAGGAAGAATTAATATTGTCAAAATGGCCATCCTCCTAAAGCCATCTACAGATTTAATACAATTTCTATCAAAATACCAACAGCATTATTCAATGAACTAGAGCAAATCATTCTCAAATTCATATGGAACCACAAAAGACCCCAAATAGCCAAAGCAATCCTGAGAAAGAAGGATAAAGCTGATGGGATTATGCTTTCCAACATCAAGCTCTACTAGAAAGCCACAGTAATCAAAACAATTTGGTACTGGCACAAGAACACACCCATAGACCAATGGAGCAGACTAGAGAGCCATGATATAAATCCAGGCATACATGGTCAATTAATATATGATAAAGGAGCCATGGACATACAATAGGGAAATGACAGCCTCTTCTACAACTGGTGTTGGCAAAACTGAAAAGCTGCATGCAAGAGAATGAAACTGGATTATTGTTTAACCCCATAAACAAAAGTAAACTCGAATTGGATCTAAGAACTGAATATTAGTCATGAAACCATAAAACTCTTAGAAGACAATATAGGCCAAAATCTCTTGAATATAAGCATGAACAACTTCCTGAACACATCTTCTCGAGCAAGGGAAACAAAACCAAAAATGAGCACATGGGACTACATCAAACTAAAAAGCTTCTGAATGGCAAAGGACACCATCAACAGAACAAAAAGGTATCCTACAGTTTGGGAGAATATATTTGTAAATGGCATATCTGACAAGGGGTAAACATCCAAAATATATAAAGAACTCACACACCTCAACACCCAAAAAACAAATAACCCAATTAAATAATGGGCAGAGGATATGAAGAGACAATTCTCCAAAAAAGAAATTCAGATGGCCAAAAGACACATGAAAAGATGCTCCACATCACTAATCATCAGGGAAATGCAAATTAAAACCACAATGAGATATCACCTCACACCAGTAAGGATGGCCTGCATCAAAAAGTCTAAGAATAACAAGTCCTGGTGAGGATGCAGACAAAGGGAACCCTCCTACACTGCTGGTGGGAATGTAAGCTAGTTCAACCATTGTGGAAAATAATACGGAGGTTCCTCAAAAACTAAAAATAGAAATAGCATTTGACCTGGGAATCCCACTCCTTGGAATTTACCCAAAGAATACAACTTCTCAGATTCAAAAAGACATATACCCCTCTCTGTTTATTGCAGCACTATTTACAATAGGCAAGATATGGAAGCAACCTAAGTGTCCATCAGTAGATGAATGGATAAAGATGATGTGGTACATATACCCAATGGAATATTATTCAGCCAAAAGGAATAAACAAATCCTACCATTTGCACCAACATGGATGGAGGTGGAGGATATTATGTTTATTGAAATAAGCCAGGCAGAGAAAGACAAATGCCAAATGATGTCCCTCATTTGTGGAGTATAAGAACGCAGTAAAATTGAAGGAACAAAATAGCAGCAGATGCACAAGACTCCAAGAAGGGACTAGTGGTTACCAAAGAGGAGGGATGTGCGAAGCTGGGTAGAGAGGGAGGGAGAAGGGGTTTGGGGAGTATTACGTTTAGTACACATGGTGTGGGTGGTCACGGGGAAAACAGTGTAGCCCAGAGAAGACAAACAGTGAATCTGTGGCATCTTACTATAGTGATGGACAGTGACTGCATTGAGGTGTGGGTGTGGACTTGATAATATGGGTAAAAGTATTCATCACATTGTTTTTTCATGTGAAACCTTCATAAGAGTGTATTTCAATAATACCTTAATAAATAAATAAATAAATAAATAAATAAATAAATAAATAAATAAAATGAGTATTTAAAAATGACCTAAATGAAACAAAAAAATAAAAAATATATTATTAAATTTCTAGCCCTGAGTGTATATATATCCTTTTAATATTTTGACAAAATGGAAAGTACATGTAAAGCAGTTCCATTGCACAATAAAGCTTGTGGAAGTGAAAGACTTGTATGGTTGTTTGAATTGTGTGCTCTACTAGATACTTTTTTAAAAAAAGAAATACTATTTTTTTTACAATATACACAAAGTATGGTCTATGTAATTGTCATGTATTTCCTCAAAATGAATGAGATTCCCTGGAGGTATTTATTTAAACGTTATCAGCATATAGATGGTATTTAAAACAATGGGACTAAGGTAATATTACCTCAAGAATAAGAATAATAAAGGAAAGAGGTCGGATAGCGATTCAAGATGGCGGCGTGAAAGGTGAAACAGAGAACTCCCAAAACCAAAGATAGTGTGAAAATATAGTAATACAACTAACCTCAAAACAGCAACAGGAAAGAAGGTTGCATCAGACTGCATACAGACCTCACAAACAGAGCAGATGTCACAAAACAGGGTAACGTACAAAAGCCTTGATATGGTGGGACCCAAGCCCTTCCCCACAAAAGCACACCAGTGGGAGGAAGAGAAACGTAGCAAGGTAGTGGGGTGGAAGCCTGGGACTGCTGAACACCCAGCACTGGAGATCTTCTTTGCAAGCAGAAACCTTCATTGTTTGGTGATCTAGAGGATGGGGAGCTGGACAGGTAGAGTGCTTGAGAGACAGATTCTGGCCATTCGTGGAGGATGGGATCCACACCTGACTGCTCTGAGACAAGGGAAAGGCAGGCTGTCTGAGAGGCTTCCTAGCAGTGAGAGGGCAGCTAAAGGGGTGGTGTTTGCTATGAGGAGCTTGCTATGAGGGAGAAGGGATAGAGGTCAAGGTTGTCTGGGTGCACTCTGCTCAGCAGATTGGGAACTTTGGGGAGCTTCGGGTGCTCCATCCCCCTGGCGGGCTGCTCAGCTCTGAGGCCCCCACTGTGATACACAGCCTGCTGAGCCTTCCTCCTGGCCTGACAGCACTCTTGTAAACTGGCAGTCACTGTGCTGGCATCAGGCCAGACAGAGGGAGGCCTCACCAACAACACTTATAGACCCCAAGCACATAGGCTTACACCTCTGTGCTCCGCCCACTGGCTGTGACAGGCAGGGCAGACGGGAGTCAGGAAACACATCTTTCCTCCCCCCAGGCACTAGCTCCACTCCCCTATGCCCCTAACTTCACTCTAGGGGCTGAGCAGTTCCAGAGACTGGAGCTTCTGGGCAATAGAAGGCACCACACAGAAATATGAAATGTCAATAGAGCATGGTACAGACCAAAATCTAACAAACCCCAGAAAAAGGGCCAATGAAATTGAACTAACCAATCTTCCTGAAAGAGGGTTCAAAATAAAAATCATAAACATGCTTATGGAGGTACAGAAAAATATTCAAGAACTCAGGAACGAATTTAAGATGGAGATTCAATCATCAAGAAATTCCATATCTGAAATGAAACATACAATGGAGGAATTTAAAAGCAGACTAGATGTAGTAGAAGAGACGGTAAATGGAATAGAAATTAGAGAAGAGGAATACAAAGAAGCTGAGGCACAGAGAGAAAGAAGATTCTCTAAGAATGAAAGAATATTGAGAGAAATGTGTGACCAATTCAAATGGAACAATATTCGCATAATAGGGGTACCAGAAGAAGAAGAGAGAGAAAGGGATAGAAAGTGTCATTGATGAGGTAATTGCTGAAAACTACCCAAATCTGGAGAAGGAGATAGTCTCTCAAGCCATTGAAATGCACAGGTCTCCCAACACATGGGAACCAATGAAAACAATATCAAGACATATAATCATTAAAATGGCAAAGATCAAGTATAAAAACAGACTTTTAAAAGTAGCTAGAGAGAGAAAAAAGATCACAAAGGAAAATACATCAGGCTGTCATCAGATTTATCAAAAGAAACCTTACAGGCTGGAAGGGAGTGGCATGATATATTTAATGCAATGAAACAGAAGGGCCTCGAACCAAGAATACTCTACCAGGCAAGGTTATCATTTAAATTTGAAGGAGGGATTAAACAATTTTCAGATAAGCAAAAGCTGAGAGAATTTATGTCCCACAAACCACCTCTATAGTGTATTTTGGAGGGACTTCTATAGATGGAAGTATTCCTAAGGCTAAATAGATGTCACCCAAGAGATAGACAAAGAGTACAGATTATGATTCATAACATACAAAGAATGGAGGAGGAATAAAAAGAAGGAAAAAAAAATCTTCAGGTTGTGTTTATAATAGCATATGAAGTGAGTTTAATTGGAACTTTAGATAGTAAGGGAATTACCCTTGAACCTTTGATAACCACAAATCTAAAGCCTGCAATGGCAATAAGTATGTACCTATCGATAATCTCCCTAAATGTAAATGGTCTGAATGCACCAATCAAAAGATATAGAGTAAATGAATGGATAAAAAAACAAGACCCATATATATGCTGCCTACAAGAGACTCACTTAAAATCTAAAGGCATATACAGACTGAAAGTAAAGGGATGGAAAAAGATATTTCATGTAACTAATAGGGAGAAAAATGCAGGAGTTGCAGTACTTGTATCAGACAAAATAGACTTCAAACCAAGAGAGTCACAAGAGAAAAAGAAGGACATTACATTATGATAAAGTGGTCAGTCCAACAAGAGGATATAACTATTATAAACCTCTATGGACTCAACACAGGATCACCTACATATGTGAAACAAATACTAAAAGAATTAAAAGAGAAAGTAGAATGCAATGCATTCATTTTGGGAGACTTCAACACACCATTCACTCCAAAGGGCAGATCAAGCAGACAGAAAATAAATAAAGAGACAGAGGCACTGAACAATGTAGTAGAACAGATGGACCAAATGGACATCTACAGAACACTCCATCCAAAATCAACAGGATACACATACTTCTGAAGTGCACATGAAACATTTTCAAGAATAGATTACACACTAGGCCACAAAAAGAGCATCAGTAAATTCAAAAAGATTGAAATGGTACCAACCAGCTTGCTTCTCATACCACAAAGGTATAAAACTAGAAATATATTACTCAAAGAAAATGAAAAAGCCCAAAAACACCTGGAGGTTTAATAACATGCTCCTAAATAATCAATGGATCAATGACCAAATAAAAACAGAGATCAAGCAATATATGGAGACAAATGACAACAAAAATTCAACACCACAGAATCTGTCAGACTCAGAGAAGGCCTTGCTAAGAGGGAAATATATTGCAATACAGGCCTACCTCAGGAAAGAAGAAGAATCCCAAATAAACAGTCTAAACTCACAATTAATGAAACCAGAAAAGGAAGAACAAATGAAGCCCAAAGTCAGTACAAGGAGGGACATAATAAAGATTAGAGCAGAAATAAATAAAATCCAGAAGAATAAAACAATAGAAAGAATGAGTGAAAGCAGAAACTGGATCTTCAAGAAAATACACAAAATAGATAAACACCTAACAGACTTCTCAAGAAAAAAAGAGAGTCTACACACATAAACATAATCAGAGAAGAGAAAGGAAAAACCACTACACACACCACAGATATACAAAGAATTATGAGAGAATACTATGAAAAAATATATGCTAACAAACTGGATAACCTAGAAGAAATGGACAACTTTTTAGAAAAATTCAACCTTTCAAGGCTGACCTAGGAAGAAACAGAAAATCTGAATAGACAATTTACTAGCAAAGAAATTAAATTGGTAATCAAAAACTACCTAAGAACAAAACTTCTGAACCAGATGGTTTCACTGCTGAATTTTACCAAACATTTAGTGAAGACCTAATAACGAACCTCCTTAAAGTTTCCAAAAAATAGAAGAGAAGGGAATGCTCCCAAACTCATTCTATTAGGCCAAAATCACTCTAATACCAAAACCAGGCAAAGACACCACAAAAAAGGAAATTACAGACCAATATCCCTGATGAATGAACATAGATGCAAAAAAACTCAATAAAATATTAGCAAACTGAATTCAAAAATATATCAAAAAGATCATCCATCATGATCAAGTGGCATTCATGTCAGGGATGCAAGGATGGTACAACATTTGAAAATCCATCAAAATCATCCACCACATGAACAAAAAGAAGGATATAAACCACATGATTATCTCCAAAGATGCTGAAAAAGCATTGGACAAAATTCAACATCCATTTATGATCAAGACTCTCAACAAAATGAGGGCAAGTACCTCAACATAATAAAGGCTATATATTGACAAACTCCCATCCAACATTATACTTAACTGCGAGAAGCTGAAAGCTTTTTCTTTAAGATCGGGAACAAGACAAGGATGCCCACTCTTCCCACTTTTATTCAACATAATTTTAGAGGTCCTAGCCACAGCAATCAGACAACACAAAGAAATAAAATGCATCCAGATTGGTAAGGAAGAAGTGAAACTGTCCCTGTTTGCAGAGGACATGATAGGACACCATCAGTAGAACAAAAAGACATCCTACAGTATGGAAGAATATATTCATAAATGACATATCCGATAAGGGGTTGACATCCAAATTTAAGAGCTCACGCACCTCAACAAACAAAAACCAAATAAGCCAATTAAAAAATGGGCAGAGGACCTGAACAGACACTTCTCCAAAGAAGAAATTCAGCTGGCCAACAGGCACATGAAAAGATGCTCCACATCGCTAATCATCAGAGAAATGCAATTTAAAACCATAATGAGATATCACCTCACACCAGTTAGGATGGAGGCCATCCAAAAGACAAACAACAACAAATGTTGGTGAGGATGTGGAGAAAGGGGAACCCTTGTACACTGCTGATGGGAATGTAAATTAGTTCAACCATTGTGGAAAGTGGTGTTTAGGTTCCTCAAAAAACTAAAAATAGAAATACCATTTGACCCAGGAATTCCACTCCTAGGAATTTTCCCTAAGAATGGAGCAGCCCAATTTGAAAAAGACATATGCACCCCTATGTTCATCGCAGCACTATTTACAATAGCCAAGAAATGGAAGCAACCTAAGTGTCCATCAGTAGATGAATGGATAAAGATGAAGCGGTACATATACACAATGAATATTTTTCAGCCATAAGAAGAAAACAAATCTTACCATTTGTAACAACATGGATGGAGCTAGAGGGTGTTATTCTCAGTGAAAAGCCAGGTGGAGGAAGACAAGTATCAGATGATTTCACTCCTCTGTGGAGTATAAGAACAAAGAAAAAACTGAAGGAACAAAACAGCAACAGACTCACAGAACCCAAGAATGGACTAACAGTTACCAAAGGGAAAGGGACTGGGTAGGATGGGTGGGAAGGGAGGGATAAGGGGGAAAAAGTGGTATTACAATTAGCACACATAATGTAGTGGGGGGGGGCATACGGAGAAGGCAGTATAACTCAGAAAAGACAAGTAATGATTCTATAGCATCTCACTTCACTGATGGACAGTGACTGCAATGGGGTATATGGTGGGGACTTGATAATAGGGCAAGTCTAGTAACCATAATGTTGCTCATGTAATTGTACACTAATAATAGCAAAAAAAAAGAGATCAAATACTAATTTCTGAGCCTTTTGAAGACTGAGAATTCACTGTCAACTCAAGGAAAATTAACATTGTTGCAAATTATAAAATTTATGCTTTCAAGCAAAGAGGAGAATTTTTGGCAACTTGCTTTTGGCACCATGAGTTTGGCAATTACCCAATCCTTAAAGATAATTTTGATAAGATTGGGGATAATATTAATGAGTATGAGTCTTTTATGTATTTATAAAGAAATATACCAACATTTATAGGCTTTTCATCATTCAGTGAGCCACTATTTTTCAAATAACCAGTGCATGATGGCACAAAATTATGTTAGGAAAAGTCTCATTCAGAGTACAAGAGAAAGCAATGGATTTTAATGTAACAGAGCCAAACAAAAAAATCAGTGATATTTAAAATCACAGATTTCACATTGCAAATTGTGAAGTTTTGGAGTAGTATAAAAAAAGAACATTCACAATTATCTATAAAAATTTTTTTCAACTACTTCTGGCTTTTCTAATTATCTGTGTGATGCCTGGTTTTCATTGTATGCTTTCACTGAAACAACAAACTGTACCACCACATATTAAA
This sequence comes from Smutsia gigantea, assembly GCA_032199065.1. Lineage (NCBI taxonomy): Eukaryota > Metazoa > Chordata > Mammalia > Pholidota > Manidae > Smutsia > Smutsia gigantea. The sequence goes on along the minus strand of JAVSCE010009436.1, from coordinate 5,212 downwards.
TACAAAAGCAGATATTAGTATTCAAATGTCTTCTATTAAACTGGACATTAAAGAGTCTTACAAAAATAATGCTCCTTTGCTCACCAATGTTTCTTTGTTTTAGAAAATACAGTTATTTCCATGAATGTATGTTACATAAAAATTTAAAGATTTATCATTGCTAGGTTTAAAAATATTAATAAAAATAATTTAAAATTTTAATCTTTCACATGGTATTAATAGATTCATCCTACATTAAAAAAGATTGGGGGAAACTTCAATGATTTTTAAGAGTCTACATAGTCCTTGAGACCAAAATTAATAAGAGTGGCAGATATAAACAAAGTCAAGAATGATGGAAAGTGCAGAAGGCATGATAGGGGGCAGCAAGAATCCAACTGGCTTAGAGCACTGACTACGTGCATGAGATAAGCATAAGGTCAGACTATGGAGGTGGCTGGGCTAAATTATCATGTAGGTCAAATGTGAGGCTATAGTGTTGGAGCCATTTTAGGGAATGTATATACATAATGGTCTGTAAGGCATTAATACCTAAATTCTCTTCACAAGTCAGTGGCATATTATATTTTCCACAGAAGTAAATAATGTATTGAGACTTCAGAATATTTAGTGAACCACAGTCATGTGTGTAATGGGAAATTAATAGTTTAAAATAGTTCATATAAAGAAAAGTATGAGCAAAGTGAAGAAAATCATCTGTATAAATATACACCTGGGAAAACTGTCAAGAAATTACTAAGGTGATATAAGAAATCATGCTAGTTATAGGCTCTTTTAATTTAGATTATAGAACCAGCCTATTTACCGAGTTTTCTGCCTTTCTTTAAAGTTGTGATGTGCCTTAATATGCCTGGCTGTTATATACCTGTCCATATCCTGATAATATTTTCAGCTTATTAATTTAGCACTGTTAAAATATTATAATTGGAAATAGAAAAAAATTTGTCTGTTAAACATTTCACTGATTTTAAAAACTTAATTTTATACCACTTCTGAGAATTTGATGTAACTTAGTTTTAAATCCCATACCTAATTTATTGGCTTTGAATTCCCTCTGCTTAGATTCCCTTCATCAAAAAAAATTAGTTTTCCAAGAGCCTCTTGATGTTTAAGATGTCTTTAGAGCTATTATACTACTCTTTATCCCCTTTAATATGATAAAACTGTTCTTTAATATGAGGCTCTTAATATAACAAGGTGGTGATGAAGACAGAATTTAACTGATTTTTTTTCTCATATTAAAGAACATAAATAGGGCTCTTTTTATTCTGTTAAAATAACATATGTACAACAGATCAGCTAAAATTTGAATTAAAGTTTGAAACTAATTTCTGAAATGTAAAAGAAAAAAATGGTGAATGGGTGAGAATCCACAAACAGCAATCAGGAAAAGGATATTTAGTTACTCTAGAAATATTTTATTTAATGGAGGAATAATAACTGATACTTTTAATTTCACATACACACTAAATTAAAATTGTCCTCACTTTTGCTGTTCTTCCTACCATATCCTTCACTTTAATTTTTCACAGAACAACTGAGTGGGTAAAAATTAACTCTTCACAAACCATGGAGCTCAGTTGGTAGACATTCCTAAGAAGACTGCCATCTTCTAAGGAGTAGTGGTGGGACATAATTAAATAGAAATATCTCAGTCTGGTGGGAGCAGGAACTTGCCTTTTGTCCTGAGTAAAAAATAATAAACTATTTTGGTCTCATTATCAGAGTAAAACATATAAGAAAATCCACCACATGCATGTTGGCAGACATGTAATAGAGAATATTCCTTTGAAACACGGTTTCCCAGAGACCAGGATGGCAGAGCTTGGAGGAGACCTGAACCTTTTTCTTATTATGGTAAATGTAAGTTACTTGACTCAAGTTTTCAGTTCTAGTTACAGACTGTGACACTGGAGCCCAAGAGAGAGCAAGAACGGGATAAGAACGAGTCTCCAACAATCATTCTCTGGCCACTTACCAAACTTAATTAAGGATTTTTTCCTGAAAGAGAAATCTGTCAGCTTGGTCGTCTCACTATGTGACACTCTTTCCTCTAGGCTTAGAAGACAGTCTTCCATTAGGTGAGAGAATGTAAGAGATCTATTTTCCTTTTGGCTCCAATTCTCTGGCTTTAAAGAGGATAAATAATTTACATATGTAAACGTATATTTATAAGCAAGTATTCTACAGAAAATAAACATAATATGAATCCTTTGCAAAGCTAGAACATGGCTTTTCCCCCTAACTTCTTTATTTAGGTAAATGGCCACAGCTCAAAGAATCTTTGAGCCTGGGTGAAAATTAGTAAAACCTTTGGTAAGATTATGAAATTAAAAAATAAAAAGAATCTATTTTATATCTTTTGAATAATATATATAGATACAGATAACTCTCTCTATCAATATATGTATATTGAATTTCTGCAGTTACCTGCATGGGGTAAATCATTTAATGTGGTGAGCACTTTTCAGTGAACAAATGCTGAAGAGATAAACTGTTGACATGGATGGGAAGGCAGTGATGAAGATAGAATTTAACTGATGTTTTTCTCATATTAAAGACCATTAGGTAATCATTAAAATATAACTGTTTTAAAAGTGACATATTTTCAAGTTTTAAAATAAATATTCATTCATTTTATTATGACTTACTGGAAGTGTCAATCTGAGAAATATTCACTTACTGTTTCCATGTCATGAGGTGATCAGTGGAACATATGGTATTGATATCCTTCATATATATTAGTCTCTGATGTCTTGTGAAGTTCATGCAATTTACTGTTTAATCGTGACTGCTGGTAGTTGAAAAGTGACTGGACAGCAGCATTATTTCTGCACATAGCACCCTTGACACATGTAAAAGCTATAGATAAGGAACTAAAATTTAACCTCTACTTGGGCCCAATCCCCCTCTTAAGCCCAGCATATTCCATGAAAGAAAGGAATGGATAGGACTTTCTCCATAGTGTTCCTCACATTTACAGAAGCTTCTGATTAGAATATTTTTTACTACAGCATTAAGAATTTAAGCATGGGACTTCCGGGAAGATGGCGGTGTGAGCAGGGCGGCAGAAATCTCCTCCCAACACTATATTTATCTACGAAAACACCGAAAATACATCTATTCCTAAAAGAGAGACGAGAATACACAGGGAAGCGCACAGCGTGCAGCTACACCCGAGAGGACTCGGCACCCCAAGAGGCGGTCTTAAAGAGCCCAGCTGACATACGTGGCAACTATCAGTGACCAAATTATACAGTCATGAAAAGACAGAGGAATATGGTTCAGACCAAAATCAACCAGACAACCCCAGAGAGGGAGTCTGAAGGGATGGAAATGCACAGCCTCCCTGAAAAGAATTTAGAATAAAAGTCATAACCATGCTGATGGACCTACAGAGAAATGTGCAAGAGCTGAGGGAGGAAGTGAGGGAACTGAAGAAAGACAATACAGAAATCAGACAAGCGATTGACGGGCTTAACAGCAGAATGGATGAGATGCGAGAGACTGTGAATGGAATAGAAAACAGAGAACAGGAGTACAGAGCAGCTGAGGCAGAGAGAGATAAAAGGATTTCTAGGAATGAAAGAATATTAAGAGAACTGTGTGACCAATCAAACGGAACAATATTCGCATTATAGGAGTACCAGAGGAAGAAGAGAGAGAAAAAGGGATAGAAAGTGTCTTTGAAGAAATAATTGCTGAAAACTTTCCCTCGCTGGGGAAGGAAGTAGTCTCGCAGTCCACCGAAGCTCATAGATCTACCAACACAAGGGACCCAAGGAAGACAACACCAAGACACATAATAATTAGGATGGCAAAGATCAAAGATAAAGACAGGGTATTAAAGGCAGCTAGAGAGAGAAAAAAGATGACCTACAAAGGGAAACCCATCAGACTATCATCAGACTTCTCAACAGAAACCTTACAGGCCAGAAGAGAATAGCATGATATATTTAACGTTGTGAAACAGAAGGGCCTCGAACCAAGAATATTGTATCCAGCACGATTATCATTTAAATATGATGGAGGGATTAAACAATTTCCAGACAAACGAAAATTGAGAGAGTTTGCCTCTCATAAACCACCACTACAGGATATCTTAAATGGACTGCTCTAGATGGAGGCACACCTAAGGCTAAAAGATGTCACCAGAGAAAATAAAATCATAGCAAAGAAAGCAGACCATCCAAATGCCAACTAAAGGCAAAGAATAAAACACCTATTATAGAAAGAATGGAGGAGGAGGAATAAGAAGGGAGAGAAAGAAAGAAACATCAGACTGTGTTTACAATAACTTAACAAGAAAGTTAAGTTACATTGTTAGATAGTAAAGAAGCAACCCTTGAACCCTTGGTAACCATGAATCTAAAGCCAGCAATGGCAATAAGTACATACCTATCAATAATCACCCTAAATGTAAATGGACTGAATGCACCAATCAAAAGACACAGAGTAACAGAATGGATAAAAAGCAAGACCCATCTATATGCTGCCTATAAGAAACTCACCTCAAATCCAAAGATATACACAGACTAAAAATGAAGGGATGGAAAAAGATATTTCATGCAAACAACAAAGAGAAAAAAGCAGGTGTTGCAGTACTTGTATCAGACAAAATAAACTTCAAAACGAAGAAAGTAGCAAAAGATAAAGAAGGACATTACATAATGATAAAGGGGTCAGTCCAATAAGAAGATATAACCATTATAAATATATATGCACCCAACACAGGAGCGCCAGCATGTGAGACAAATACTAACAGAATTAAAGGAGGAAATAGACAGCAATGCATTCATCTTAGGAGACTTCAACACACCACTCACTCCAGAGGACAGATCAACCAGACAGAAAATAAGTAAAGACACAGAGGCACTGAACAACACACTAGAACGGATGGACCTAACAGACATCTACAGAACTCTACACCCAAAAGCAACAGGATACACATTCTTCTCAAGTGCACATGGAACATTTTCCAGAATAGACCACATACTAGGCCACAAAAAGAACCTCAGTAATTTCAAAAATATTGAAATCCTACCAACCAACATCTCAGATCACCAAGGTATGAAACTAGAAATAAACTTAGAAAGAAATCAAAAAGGCTCACAAATACATGGAGACTTAAGAACACTCTCCTAATTAAACAATGGGTTAACGACCAAATCAAAACAGAGATCAAAGAATATATGGAGACTAATGACAACAA
>JAVSCE010009435.1:0-45222 GCA_032199065.1 Smutsia gigantea | reverse complement strand
CTCTGGAGAACCCTAACTAATACACGGTGTATATTCCAGGATTGCAGTGGGTACATCTGTGTTTGTGGAGGTACTGTTACTCATGCCTCTAATATTTACTGAGCGCCCCTTCTATGCCGGGGAGTATGCTAGCACCAGGATTACAACAGTGAACAAAACAAGCACAATTCATGACTTCATAAAATAATAGTCTCCAGTAAGAGAGGAAAAACATATCTAAAAAGGAAAGAGCTGTACCTGATGCTATAACGGGGCATTTAGCCTATTCTGAGATGTCAGTGAGGAGTTAACAATTGAGCTGAGATCTGAAGGATGAGGAGTTATTGGGAAATATGAAGTAGATACGATGTAGAGAGGGAAGAAGCCTGTCCAGAGGAAACTGTGTCAAAGAACCAGTACAAGAAACTGACGAAGGCCACATGCCAGGACCACCGTGGGCTGAGATATGGCCCGTTAAGAAGGAGTGAGAGCCTGTCTCATCTGCTCTGTACCAGCCTTGCTTCTTTCCTTGAGAGCACGGAGTGTGGGTTTCAGAAGCCCTCCAGGTTCCCTGATTACCGTCAGGGCAAGCTCACCTTTTCCAGCTTTCCTAGACAACATAATTTGGAAGAGTTTGAGACCCCAAGGAAGTTCTAGCATTATTCCACTTACCTAAGGATAGTCAGTCAGCAAATATTGAGTGGAATGGCAAAGGCATTGTGGAAGGTGCTGCAAGAAATACAGAGGCAACACAGTCCCTATCTCAAGGCTTTTACAATCTGTTGTACATTTGCCACAGGGAATAAGTGCACATATGGGTAATTATTAAACAAAGCACATTGCTGCTTAGTCCAGCTAACCTGGTAGCCTGGCTGAGAAATGGAAGTGAAGCTGTGGTGGGGACATGGGGAATGGGGAGATGGGAGTGGGGTTTCCAATTCTCTCACATTTAAATTAAAATCCTCAGAAGAAATCTGAGACTATCTTTTCCAGCTTGGAGTTAGAAGAACCTGGCTCAGGGGATGTGGGTCAAGCACAGAACCGGTGCTCTAGGGGGAGTGGCCTGTCACAGTGCAACCACCATTTCCCCTACCCCCACCACATTGCGTTCTATATGCTGAAATTTATCACCGGCCCTCTCTACTGCCCCCAGATCCCTCAGGCGGATGTTGCCCTCTTTCCTATAACATGTGGATCAGTTTACCTAAGCAGTGACATTGTGGTTTATTTTATCCAGATAGCAATGTATCTAAACACATTTTAGGAGAGAAAAGAAGAGCTCTAAAGAGTATGTTTTTCCTAGCACCACAAATACCCCTGGTATAATCCAAGGAGAGGTTTCCACAGGGTGACCTGTGTGTCGTGGAGGCAATCACGCACTCCCTGGAAAGCCAGTCTGCCTTGACAAGAGGCATATATTCTCAGAGTCCATGGGCACTTCAGTAAAATAAAAATGAAAAAAGTATAAGTACTCATGTTTTATCTTTTGATCCAATAATTCCAGACCTGGCAATTTGTCCTAAGAAGATAGTTTTTTTTTAGATGGATATGCTTAGGGCTTATTGTCATGCTTGTTGCAGGAAAAAAAAAAAGGAAGCAATCTCACAATTGGAAAACAGCTAAATAAGCCAGCACATATCAGCTCAGCCGACTCGTGGGTTTATGGGTTTGACGCCATTAAAATGACCACTCTTTCTGCTCTCAGAGGGGGACCCTGGCACTTTGGGATGCTTAGCCTTCATTCCCACTTCCCACCAGCACCCTGATTTCCTCCTGGGCGGTCATTTTCCCACACAGCATGTAGCCTTGGTAAAATAATTTGCCTGCTTCATGCTAGGGAATCCAGAAAGACCCCTGTAGGCTCCTTGTGCTAATCCTTCCTCTCAGGCCAGCCATTGCCAAGGGCTGGGTACAGGATCTACATTCTGCCAACTAGACTCTTTCCCAGAACTTTGACCCTTGAGCGTAGTAAAGCACTGACAGGAGAAACAAAGTTCATCTGTTTCAGCCAAGAGTGTTGAAAGAGACCTGCTGCCTGACAGGCTACCCAGACTTTTTATTCCAAGGGTGGGTCTGCGGGCTTCCTCTAGTATCCTACATACTTTGAGCGAAGTGCCTTTTTGCTTAAGTTGCCAGAATCATGGTGTTTTTTCCTTGCAGTCAAAGATTAATAAATACCTAGATTGTTTCCAGAAGGTGCTAGACCTTCAGGGAAACTATAGGTTATGGATATCCCCTACTTTTTATAAGTTTGATTTACACCAATTTGCTTTTATGAAAGGCCTACATTAGTACCTGTTTTTGCTAACCTAAAAAAAAATCTGAAGAGAATTTTTGTTTTTATGAACAAAAGGTGAAAAGCAAGAATAGTATTGTTTTGCAGGCAGGCATTACAAAAGCAGTGGGTACTCCAAGCAGTGTAAATGGCACCATCACACTCCTTCCTCAGGAACTATACTCAGCATCTCGCTGCCATAGCTTTGAACTGTGTCTGAGTGTCTGTGCTTTATCTTGGTTTAATTTTTGCATCTATTAGCATAATATGTTCCAATGTATCAGAAAAACCTAAGAGAGATTTTGGGGGGATATGAGAGTGTTCAAAAGTTTTTCCATACAAATTAATGGTAATAGCAAAAAAAACAAAATCCATGATTTGAAAAGATACATGCACCCCTGTTTATTGCTGCATTATTTATAATAGGCAAGGTATGGAAGCAACCTAAGTGTCCATAATTAGGTGAATGGAGAAAGAAGATGTGGTACATATACACAATGGAATATTATTCAGCCAGTTAAAAAAAATCCTGCTATTTACAACAACATGGTTGGATCTAGAGAGTATTATGTTCAGTAAAATAAGCCAGGCTGGAGAAACACAAATACCATACAATTTCACTTCTTTATTGAATATAAAAACAAAGCAAAACAGAATGAACACAACAGTAGTAGACTCATAGACACTGAGAAGTGACTAGTGGTTACCATGGCAGAGGGCGAGGGAGATAAATGGGCATAAAGATTCTCAATCGTAATATAACTTGGTCACTGAGATAGTAGTGCAGCATGGAGAATATAGCCAACGATTCTGTAACATCTTTCTATGTTGACAGTAACTGCACTAATGTGGGTGAGAATTTAATAATATGGTTAACTGTTGAACCACTGTGTTGTACATTTAAAACCAATATAAGATTGTATATCAATAAAATGTCAGTAAAAAATAATTAATGGTAATTGCTTCTTTGCTTTATGCCATTTCAGCATATGAAAGATTTCATAAGAATGCTTTACTTTCAGATAGTAGGGGAAACCTTTATTTGAAATTGGTTATCTGGCTGAGATAGAACAGAAAACAGTAGGACCCCCTTATATTCTGAGAGGGGAACCTAGTAGTCCATGGCATACTCCGGAGAAACAAGTCATTAAGTTATCATCTCTGGTCACTCAGGTCTAAGTTACATGACCTTAACTCTGCCAACTTCACTGGGCTAAGATTTACTCAGAGAGCTGGCAATCCATCTTTTCTTGCCTTTAGACATCAGACATTGGAGCTCCGGGTTCTCAGGGCTTCAGACACAGGGACTTACACCAGAGGCTCTGCCTCTGGCTCCCAGGCCTTCGGCCTCAGATTGAACCACTGGTTTTCCTGGTTCTCCAGCTTGCAGATGGCATATTGGGGGACTTCTCAGCCTCCATAACCACATGAGCCAATCCTATTATATATATTACACACATACACACACACACACACACACACACACACACACACACAAAGTACATATATCTTATTGGTTCTGTTCCTCTGGAGAACCCTAGTACATCTCCCTTTGCCTGGAACTGGACTGCTTTATACCTATTGTCTTGGCATCCTCTCCCTTTTGCAAATTTTCCCCTAGATATTTCATTTTTAAATGGAGTTTTACTATAAATAACTACATGGAAAAGATTTTTAAAAATAAGGTGGGAGGGTTTGCTGAACCTCAACCCTGTATTTGATCTCCTGCCATGGTCTCATCTAGTAGTGTGTGAGACACATGTGCAGTGAGCAGAGTTCCCACTTTGATATGTGAATAATCTGAAAGATGACCAGAGATAACTTATTTCTCCTTTCCGGACTCTTCCAAAAGCAATTAACATACACATACTTTCAAGAACAACACAGAGGGCACTCCTTCCAAAGACCATAGAAGTAATTGATACAGCTAGCCTTGCTAGTTGGTGTACTAGCCAGTTTTAGAATGCCCCATGCAGTAACCTGCAAAATGAATGAAGTTGCCAGGCCACCAGTCAGCAGGGTCTACAGGAAGCATAGAAAATCATAGGTTGAGTGTAAGATGTGCAAGAAAATGGAGACTTAGTAGAGCTGCCATAGACCATTTGGAGAGGGATCTGAACTCCGTCACTACAGTTGTCTTTTATTGTATTGTACAAATCTTTACCTATTTAAATATTGTTCGGTAACACTTTTTATCAAAAAAAAAAACCACAACCCTTTCGGCAGAAATGAGCTAAAAGAAAGTTACATGTTTAATGAAAACTAAGTACTGATTTCCCATTTCTCAAAAATATTGCTAATCAACTTATAAAGTGTTTGTCAACATTTATTGTCCACCACGGGGTATCCACAGTGACATGCCTAACTGCATGAAAACATGGGAAGCATCAGCATCTACTTCAAAAGTTAGAAGTTATTAAGAAAACTGGGCACAAAGATGGCAACTTAACTTGTTCACCCACAGCGGGCTGTTTACGTATCACTTTGCAACAGTAAGTTTTCACTTATCAGATGACTATTGCTCCAAATTAATTTTTTTCAATTTTTCCAAGATTTCTTGTTGCATTACATAAGGTTAGACACTAATGTAGGGGCTCCACTGATAGAAAGAAAAAACTGCAAATAGTTAAATGAAACCATTTTTGTATCAATAAGGATATGAATGAAGATGTAGAGACCTCTAGTGCTCACCTATATCCAGGTCTCCTCTCTATAAGGTGACACGGGAGGAATATACTTGCCACAGCCTGCTGTGTTAGTAGCTCTGGCCAAGTTCTTGCGGCTGTCATGGAAGTGATGTGTGTCATTTCCCGGCTGGAGCATTTAGCTGCTGGTGCCAGGCTCTAGAGCACCATCTTTTCCTGCCTTGGCAACAAGGAAGTCCTCATGTTCCAAATGGTGAAGTGATGAAATGATTAGGCCTCTGTTAGATAATTGACTGGCATAGAATATGTGATTTGAGAAATAAACTCTTGTTGTATAAACCACAAGATTTTGGAGTTGTTACCATAGAATAGCCTGTCCTATGCTGATTAATACAGAAGAATTCTGAGATCTCAGGAAGGGGGAAGAGAGAGTATTGCTGATGAGATTGAACTTTTAAACTATTTTTTTAAAGTATTCTTAAAAACCATTTTAAAGTTTTTCTTGGCGTAATGGGTATACAGTTTCTGTTTGGGTTGATGAAAAGTTCTGGAAAGAGTGGTGATGGTTGTATAACATTGTGAATGTACTTAGTGCTACTGAATTGTTATATTTTTGAATTGTTAAAATGGTAAGTTGTAGGTTATGTGTATTTTACCACAATGAAAAAAATCACCAAAAAAAAAGCTTTTCTACGTATACTAGGTGTTGGAAAAATAGTCATTCAGATATTGCTGTGGAGAATATAAATAGGTGCTCCTTTCTGGAGTCAATTTTGGTGATATTTATTAAAAGGCCTTTGAAATATTATGTCATTTGATTCATTTATTCTTCTGGGAGTATAGACCTACAATTTTAAAAATAATAATTTACAAAGTTTTACATAAAATGATCATAACCCCAGCATGGTTTTCAAAAGCCAAAAACTTGAAACGGTCTGAATTTGTCCATGATGGATTGGTTAAGTAATTTAGGCTATATACATACATGTGAGCACTATGTACTATTTAAAATTATAATATAAAAGAATGAGAAAATTAGAAAAATGCTCCAAAATAATGTTAAATGAAAAAGATAAGGGTCCTAAGGTGAGTAATAAATTCCTACATGTGAGGTTAATTTGACAGCATAGATTCTTAATGAATTTGTGCTTACTTTCTATTAATAAAATTACCTAAGATTGTTAACTGTGGTTGCATGGTTACAATTACTAACTCTCTAAACTTCTCAGGATACTATTTATCTGGACACAAAAACAAACTCATTAAAATAACTAAATTATTCCTTACCTTCTTTGCATTTATGTTGCCTTACTCTCTTACCCCTTTTATTTGAAGGTAGTTATTGAGAGAAGAATGGAGAAAAAGAGGTTCTGGTTAGTTCTGCTTCCTCTGTTATCTGTTTAACATTACATCATCTTACCTCGGAGTCTTTATGTTTTTGCTTTTGCTATGAACATGACCTTAAAAGGACACTTTATTTTTATTTTTTTACTATTTTTCACATCTCCAAGCTCATCCTAGATTCTGCTTTTCCTACTATTGTTACTCAAGGATTATACTGCTCTCCAGTATTTGCGTAAATGTACACATTTATCCATTGTCTCATATTTTGGGCTCAGTAGAGGAATGCCTCTGTAGTCACTCTTAGTTTTTTAAGATACCTCTCCTTTTTTCTTCCCTATTAGAATTACTTAAAACAATAGTTTCCAACCTGAATAATAAGAGCTCCCAAAAGTATCTGAAAACTTTCCAAGGAGAGCTGTTGGCAGGGAAAACTTTTTTTTCAGATCCTCAGCTTCCATTTGTCTTTTTTCCTAAAATTGATCTGTCTGAAAAAACACTTTGCAAGTTCTTCTACCTACTTCCCGTCACAGCGACCCTTTTCCCAAGGAAAGGGAGAAGGTAGAAAAGCATATTGAAAATTCATCCATTCACATCCTGTCCCAAGATGTAAATATTTCCAGAGTACCAAGGAGACAATTTGGAATATTTTTTTTCTGGAAGCCTTCTATAATGACTAACTCAGCATGGTGCTTTTTGTCTTTTCCTGTCTTAGGCATATTTCTCTTAAGGGTGAGGTATATGTAGCCTTAGAACCTGCCCCATAGAGATATTCTGAATATATTGTAGGATAAGGTGGTAGGAGTGATGACAATTTTCCTGTATTAACTTGCCTCTCTCATCCTGAAATGTAATTAGACAATGCTCTCCTTTTTAAACGTGAACTTTGTGTGTGTGTGTGTGTTGTCTTTTCAATATTTTTTCCTAGAATGTGTTGCCAGCTGGATAGAACAACACCTTTGAAAGATTATGTTGACTCTCTAAAGTATGACTGGAATGTATAGCTACTAAGAGACATGATGGCTAAAACCTGTCAGGAAAAGTTTACACAATTTATTTCAAAATAAATGCAGACTATTCAAAAGGGGAATTAAAACTTATTTCAACAATTGTTCATATCATGAAAAAGTTTTTGATTTGCTGACAATCTTTCCGTACATCAGATTCCTCCATTGTAAAATGGGGATAATAATAGTACCCCTTCACTGAGTCATTTTGGAGATTAAATGAGTCAACCTATAGTCTATGCAAAGCACACAGAACAGTGCCTGGTGCCCAGGAAGTGCACTTTATGTTGGAATGCTCCCTTTCCCTGTCTTTAGTCCTCTTCTCTTAGTCTGTACTCACTGCCTTGGCAATCCCACCCTGTCTCCTGGTTTCACATATCATCTATATGCCAATGATCCCCAGATTTATGTTTCCAATGTCTGCTCTCTCCAGAACTCCAGACAAATACCTTCAACAGCCTTCTGGACATCTCCACTTGGAGACCTAATAGATGCCTCAGACATACACTTTCCAAACTGAACTCCTGTTCTCTCTCCCCAGAGCTTCTCCACCTACAGCCTTTCCCTTGTCACATGATGTCAATACCATCCTTCCAAATGCTCAGGCCTCCAAAACTTGAAGTTAATTTTCATTTCTTTCTCACTCCACATCCAGTCTGTCATCCTGCAAAAATATATACAGAATCTGACCACCATTTACTACCTCCACTGCTGTCCCCTGCCACAAGCCACTCTGATCTCACTCCTGAATTACCGCAACAGATTCCTGGTTATACATACATATATATTCATGCACATACATATTAATTTTTTTAAGACTAAAAATATGCATCAAATTGTTGGCAGGGACTATCTTAGGGTATTACTATTACATGCAATCATTTAAAAATATTGGTTTTTGATAGTACTTTTACAAATTTAGCTATAGGAAATAATCAGGATATGCCCACAGATTTAAGTTCAAGGATTCTAGTTACAGCAATATTTACAATAGGGAAAAACTGGAAACAGCCTACATGTCTAACAATAGGAAAGCAGTTTAATAAATTATGTAATAGCTAGATGATGCATTATCTTACATGCTAAACACATTTGTAAAAGGTTAATAGCACAGTGAAAAAATATTATGAAATAGCAAGTACACTATGAAATCAACTTTGCAAATTAAAAAACCTATATGAAGAGAAGACAGAAAAGATATGCACCAAAATATTAATGGCAATCATTACAGATGAAACACATACAAGTGGCCATGATCGAGAGCTTAACAGTGGTGAAAGAGCCACTTCTTCCCATTAGTAAAGCTGCTTGGAATTCACAAGCTCAGAACAAATGTGCAAATTCTCATCAACACTTCCTGCAAATGTCCTGCAGTGGCAGCTTAAGCAATCAACTCTTTTACAGGCTGCAAATGTGCTCATAGGGTATGTTACATGAATAAAAAGATACTTTAACAATGAATTTGTTGTAACAAAAATGATTCTTATACAGCATACTTAGCAAACAGAAAAAAAATCCCCTTAACACTTAAAAAAATTTAGGCCTTTTAAGTCATTGCCAGATTAGGAGGGGTTAAGCTATTTTTTGTAATGGCTGATAAGGAGTTTCCCAAGAGCCTCTTAACAGGTTTAATCTGCTTGAAAAAATGGTTACAAGCACAAGAAATAAGTTGCCTAGTATCTCACTGAATAATATCCAGTTTTTAACTCACATCTTTCTTGGTTTTTAAATGTTGAGAGCTTGCTTAAAAGTTCTTAGAATTTTGTTTCATGTGTTTCTTGTCACAGAATAAAGTGATCAAAAAAAAAAAGGAAAACAGTTCTAAATTCACAACTGTCTTTCTGTTTTGTTCAGGCCTCAGCCATTTTTACCCAGATAACTCATTAATGTGGCTAAGAAGTCCTCTCATTATTCTTTACGTAACTAAACCATAGATACCATTCAAGGTACCAACTTATTTTCACTGAAAAGTAAATGAACCAACAAATAAAAAGCCAAAAGCAAAGCTCCTAACCAACAGAATGAGCCACAAGGCTACAAGGCTATCAGAAATAACCTGTGAGCCAAACTTGCAAGGTTTTTCCATGAATGAAGTAATAAAGTTCAACCATAAAAGACATCAGGTATGTAATAAAAGACTCATTTCAGCACATTCCTTTGTTTTATCACTTAGTTTCAACATAAGGCAGAGGCTACTCTTAAAAACCCACATATCTAATAATGAGAACGTGAAATTTTACAAAACTTTGTTGCAAAACCAGAAGTATATCATTAGAACACTGCTGCTTCGCTCTTTTGGAACATAAAACAGAATTTACCAAACAACATTCCCCATGAAAGATGGGAAGATTGATTATGTGCTTACAAGAACGTAAGACTTTCATGTTTTCTTTTTTTTTTTCCCCAGACTATTTTAGGATTAAGAGCAAGATAAGATTCTTTTGTTTTCTGGAAAGAGGGAAAGGTAGAAATTACTAATGTAAAACATGAGCATTTTAGGAATATCAACTCAAGAAAGTCAACTCTAGGTTTACTTGGAGTGAATGTGTGCAGTAAGATAGGAAATATCCATGTTGGTCGTCTCTAGAGGCGGGCTGATTCTGTACACTACATATGCCTGGTCAAATTTAAAGACTGAATGTAATGGCTGTCTTGCCAAAGGGTTTCAACTCCGGGCAAATTCACTCACTGTGGATTCGGCAAGACTGAAAAATGATAAGGAAACGTTGAGGGTAAAAGCGTTTATACCCAGCTTTAGTTTAGTGGTGGCAGGTCAAGTGCTAGAATTCCGTCTGCCTCAGGGCAAGTGTGCATGCAGCAAGCAAGGCTCTGCCTCTGGCCTCTCCACCGCCCCACAGCCCTGCAGCACTGAGCAGAGCTCTTTACATAGAGTCAATAATAACTCATTGCCCACACGTGTGCAAGCCTGCGCCTGCAAGAACTCCATGTGCCCAGTGGGCAAGCAGACCAGGGTCAGGTGAGAATACTGGCCGTGGAACTTCCATTTTCTCTACAATGACATCTAAATTAAAAAACCTCTACAAGAGTGTGAACAAAGAGAAAATCATTTATTCCTAGACATTTAGTCAAATCTAAGGTGGAATTTCTCCTTCTGAATTTATACGATAGTTATCAACTTAGGAATTGTGGTATTTTAGAGAATGTATCAAGAAAACTGCCCTAAGGTCTAAACACTCATTTTCTTACTGAGAGTTCATTTTAAAACTACGCTTTGCCCAAAATAGAGTCAATATTTCATTGATTAAAAAATGGACAGACTCCAGCAGAAGTATCTCCACCTATCAATTAGCCACAAAATTAACAGATCTTCAGCCTCTACAGCGTCAGTGGCTACTTCAGTGGTATTTGCAATAACAGAGAAGTAAAGGGAGCACTTGTTTGTCAAAACATAGTCATCAAAGCCACACAAAAAACCCTAAACAAGCTGAATGGCTGATATTTGGTATCTCCTGAAAATTTAAAGGACCTAATTAAAGAGCAGGTAAGTGTTCATTAGTGTGTTGAGGATGAATTTCCTGGGCTCTCTAAGTCCTTATTACTGCACTTAGTTGCTAAGCCTGCTTTCCATTTAAGAGCCTAAAACTTAACCTTCTACATAAACTTTGCAGTTTACAGATTAAATGTAGTCAACCCAAGGGTTTGCCCCTCTCCCTTCTACTCTTTTTCTGGGGATTAATATGTTGTACTGACCTCAGGGACGCCTGGCCCAGGGTCTGCTGAGATAGGTAACTCCCTCTAGCCTTTAGTCAGCTCCTTTTCCTACAGCACCCATCTCTGCTAGCCTCATCCTGACCACAAGACCCCTCCAGGTCTGTTGACCCACTCTGGTCTCTTGTGTGCTGCTGCTGGGAAGTTCAGAAAACTGTTGGATACTCAGTAACCTGGAGGGTGGGGAGCAATGTCTCAGTCACTTGGCCTCAGCTGTGTGGTGTGCAGGGGCCTCCCCATGAGGACTGATGGAAACAAGGTAAAGATCCTGTCTGCCCTAAAGTCCTTCCTACTTTCCCCTAGGCAATTTCTTGTCCTCTCAGCTGACTCAGGAGAGCAGGCAGGGAGTGCAATCCTTTCTTCGGCACCTATAAGCATCTGAATTCTAGTCACATACCCTCAGATTCTCTTCTTCCTTCCAGCACACATTTGTATCCTTTTGGTATTCAACTTCATACCTCCTAACTCTTTGGTTTATGGTGGAAACGCTCTGCTCTGAGTCCTCCAAGCTCTTAACCCATTTAGAACTCAAAAACCATGTTTCCTCTTTCAAGAAACTTGCCCTTATAATAAAAAGCTGCTGTTTCAGCTTTGACTTTAAAACTCCATTCAGAAACTCAGTTGTCTTTGTTCTAGGCTATGCTCACCCTCATCCTGGAGCAATAAATACTATGGATTCACGGGGTAAAGGGGAAGGGCTAATGTTGGGGAGGAGAACCAAAAAGCCTTTGAAGAAGAGAAACATTAGTATCTACGAACTGCATCCCACCACAATCAGGAAGTGTGTTTATTAGTCGGTATGTGACAAATGGTAATCAGGTGCCATACAAGCCCTCTAGTGGACATTTGTAAATGTGCAGGACATTTTTAGTTAACATTGTTTACTGGCATTTGGTGGGTAAAGGCTAGGAATGATAAATATCCTACAATGCACAGGACAGTTTCATACAAAATGCCCATAATTTCTTGCTGAAAAATGCCAAAGACTTTGTTGGGGTTTTTCCAATCTTTGGTCCCATTCCTTTTACTACTGAGTACAGCTCCAGACCCCCATCTCTTAAGTATCAGGGCCTCCCATTTACATCTGAGAGCCTCTTTTCCTCACCTCAGTTCCATGGAGCCAGCCTGAGTCCCCATGCAGCCGTTGCCTTTCACCACCCTGAGCTGTTCGGGGGTAACAACTGTGCTAGTAGTTTCTACATTCGCCACCATTACACACTTGCAGACAAATCGCAGTTTCACTTAAGTCTTTAAAAACGAAGCAATAAAGTGGTTTTTATATTAAATTTCACCCCTTGGGTACACATCTTTTTTTTTCATTGAAGTATAACTGACATACAGTATCCTATTAGTTTTAGGTGTATATCATAGTGATTTCATATTTTTACACATTACAGAATTATCCCCACGGTAAGTCTAGTTACCATCTGTCACCATACAAAGTTATGACAATGTTATTGACTATATTCCCTCTGCTGTCTACATGACTTATTTGTTTTATAACTGGAAGTTTGTGCTTCCTAATCCCCTTCACCTGTTTCAGCTACCCCTAACACCGCCCCCCTTAGAATCCAAGAGTTTGTGTCCTTTATCTATGAGTCTGTTTTTGTTTTGTTTTGCTTAACTTTAGAAATTCCACAAATAAGTGAAATCATATAGAATTGGTCTCTTCTGACCTACTTAGAATAATACCCTCTAAGCTCATCCATGTTGCAAATGGCAAGATTTCCTTCCTTTTAATGACTCAGTAATATTCCATTTTGTGTATCTATCTAAGTGTATGTGTGTGTGTATGTACATATACACACAACACATTTTCTTTATCCATTCATCATTCAGTATTGATGAACATGCGCTTCCATATCTTGGCTATTATAAATAATGTTGCAATGAACATGGGGCACAGATAAATTGGCATTTTGATTTTTTTTTTCAGAAAAATACCCAGAAGTAGAATTGTTGCACATGGTAGATCTATTTTTAATTTTTTGAGGAGCCTCCATACTGTTTCCCTAGTGGCTGCACCAGTTTACATTCTCACCAATAGTGAATAAGGGTTCCCTTTTCTCCACATCTTCACCAATTCTTATTTTTTGTCTTTTTGATAATAATCAATCTGATCTGTGTGAGGTGATATCTCATTGTGGTTTTGATTTGCATGTTCTTGAAGATTAGTGATGCTGAATATCTTTTCATTTGCCTTTAGGCCATCTATATATCATCTTTGGAAAAAGTCTATTCAAGTCCTCTGCCCATTTTTTAAACAGTTTTTTTAATATTGTGTAAGTTCTTTATCTATTTTGTATATTAACCTCCAATTGGACGTATGATTTGCAATATCCTCTCCCATTCACTAGGCTGCCTTTTCATTTTATTATTGGTTTCCTTCAGTGTGCAAACACATTTTTGTTTGATGTAACCCCATTTTAGTTTTGCCTGAGGACATTGGTTGAAAAACATATTGATAAGACTGATGTCAAAGAACTTATCACCTATGTTTCGTCTATGAGTTGTATGGTTTTAGGTCTTACATTCAAGTCTTTAATACTTTTTGAATTAATTTTTGTATATAGTGTAAGATAGTAGTCCAGTTTCATTATTTTGCATGCAGCTCTCCAGTTTTCCCAACACCATTTATTAAAGAGACTGTCTTCTCCACATTGTATATTCTTGCCTCTTTTGACCATATACCTATAGATTAATTGACCATATACATATGTATGTATATGGGTTTTTTTTTCTGGGCTTTCTATTTTATTCCATTGATCTGTGTCTGACTTTTTTGTTTTTTTGTTTTGCCAGTACCATTCTATTTTGCGTGCTATAGCTTTGTATTATAGTTTGAAAACAGGGAGTGTCATACCTCCAACTTTGTTCTTCATTCTAAAGATTGTTTTGGCTCTTTGGGGTATTTTGTGGTTCCATACACATTGTAGGGTTCTTAGTTCTAGTTCTGTGAAAAAAAAAAAACAAATCTTGTTTTTTTGATGGAGATTTCATTGACTCTATACATAACTTTGAATAGTATGGGCATTTTAACAATATTAATGCTTCCAACCTATGAGAACAATATATCTTCCCATTTTTTGTATCATCTTCAATTTCCTTCAACAGAGTCTTATAGTTTGCAGAGTACAGTTCTACTGCCTCCTTTGTTAAATTTAAGTATTTAATTCTTTTTGATAAAATTGCAAGTGGTATTGTTTTTTCATGTGAAACCTTCATAAGAGTATATATCAATAATACCTTAATAATAAACAAATAAATAAAAATAAATTAAAAATAATAATTTAGCACATTAAAAAAAAAAAGAACAGAGGGACCCCATCTTAAGGCTAAGACTCCATTTTAAAGACCAGTCAGTTAGGAGGTTAGATTCCTAACATATTCCTTGTTAATCAGACAAAAACGCAGCCTATCTTAGGGCAGAGCGAGTAGTCCTAAATGATATGTCCCCACTGCTTGAGGGTAACCACTGTCTTGAAGAACAGGATCAATAAGTTTGTGTTAAGTTTATCTTACAGAATTATCTAAAGGACTGACTGTGTATGGTGACACAATGTCTCTCACTAGAGAAAGATATCATGCGACCACATGTCAAGCCTACACTGCCCCACCTCCACCCCAGACGCCCTTTGCCCCATTCTTGAAAGCCTTAAAAGACAGAATTGTAAGCCCTTAAGGGGCCTCCTCTCTAAGGTTGCCTACACTTCCCTTTCTTTGAGTGTCTTATTTTTCCCTTAAATAAAGACTTCTCACTGCTCAAAAAAAAAATTGCAAGTGGTAGTTATTTTCTTAATTTACCTTTCTTATAGCTCATTGTTAGTGCATAGAAACAACCAATTTCTGCATGTTAACTTTGTATCCTACAACTTTACTGAATTCATTTATTAGCTTTAATAGTTTTTAATAGAATCTTTTGGGTTTTCTATATATATATTATGTCATCTTTAAATAGTGACAATTGTACTTCTACCCTACCAATCTGGATGCCTTTATTTCTTTTCCTTGCCTAATTGCAGTGGCTAGGACTTCCAATACTATGTTGAATAAAAGTGGTGAGAATGGGATCCTTGTCTTGTTCATGACCTTAAGGGAAAAGCTTTCAGCCTTTCATCACTGAGTATGATGTTATCCCTGGATTTGTTATATATGACCTTTATACCTTGAGGTACATTCCTCCTGTACTCACTGAGAGTTTTATCATAAAAGCATGCTGAATTTTGTCAAGTGCTTTTTCTGCATCTATTAAGATGAACATATCATGTCATTTTTATTGTTCCTTGTGTTAATGTGGTGTATCATGCTGATTGATTTGTGAATGTTGAATGACTCTTTTATCCCTGGAATAAATCCCACTTTGTGGAGGTGTATGATCCTTTTACCATATTAATTGATTTCAGTTTGCTAATATTTTGTTGAGGACTCTACCATCTATATTCATCAAGGATACTGGTCTGTACATTTCCTTCCGTCTTTTCTTTCTATCTCTCTCTCTTTCTTTTCTTTTTTTTTTTTTTTTTGGTGGTATATATATCTCGTATTGGTATTAGGGAATGCTAGCCTCATCAAATAAGTCTGGAACTTTTCCATCCATTTTAATTTTTTAGGAAAAAATTGAGAAGGATAGGTACTAGCTCTTCTTTCAATGTTTGGTAGGATTCACCTGTAAAACTGTTCCTAACTTTTGTTTCTAGGGAACATTTCTTTATTTTTTTACTGAAGTCTAGTTGATATACAATCTTATATAGCATTCAAATATACAACACAGTGGTTCAACAGTTACCCATATTATTAAATCCTCACTCTAACTAGTACAATTACTATCCGTCAACATAGGAAGATGTTAATAGAATCATTGTCTAGATTCTCCATGCTGTATTACCATCCTTGTAACCAACTTTTGATTGAGAGTTTTTGTGCCCTCTTATCCCACTCATCCTCCCCACCCACCTACCACAACCCCTCCCAATGGTAACCACCAGTCACTTCTCAGGGTCTCTAAGTCTAACGCTATTTTGTTCATTTTGTTTTGTTTTTAAGTTCCACAAATAAGTAAAATCACACAGTATTTGTCTTTTTCCACCTGGCTTATTTCACTTGGCATAATACCCTCTAGGTCCACACATGTTATGGCAAATGGCAGGATTTCTTTCTTTTTCATGGCTAAATAATATTCTGTATGTATCACTTCTTTATCCATTCACCTCCTGGGTGAATACTTTGGTTACTTCCATATCTTGGGTATTGTAAATAATGCAGCAATAAACGTAGGGGGACATATATATTTTTGAATCATGGATTTTGTTTTCTTCAGTTGTATTCCTACAAGTGGAATTACTGGGTTCTATGGTATTCCTATTTTTAGTTTTTTAAGGAACCTCCATAGTACTTTTCACAGTGGCTGAACCAACCTATACTCCCACCAACAGTGTACAAGGGGTCCCTTTTTTCCACATGCTCATCAACACTTGTTATTTCTTGTCTTTTGGATAGTGGCATTCTGACTGGTGTGAGGAGACACCTCATTGTGGTTTTGATTTGCATTTCCCTGATGATTAGTGATGTGGAGCATCTTTTGATGTGCCTTTTGACTATCTGTATTTCTACTTCAGAGAAATATCTGTTCAAGTCCTTTGCCCATTTTTAAATTGTGTTATTTGGTTATTTGGGTGTTGAGGCATATGAGTTTTTTTATCTGAAGAATTGTTGATGTACAATCTAATGTTGTTTCAAATGTACAACACAGTGGTTCAACAGTTACCCATATTATTAAGTCCTCACCTGCTCTGGTGTGGTTACTATCTATCAACACAGAAAGATGTTACAGAATCATTGACTATATTAGCTATGCTGTACTACCATCCCCATGATCAACTTATATTGTGATTGCTAATTATTGTGCCCCTTTGTCCCCCTCCCCATCAGTAACCACTAGTCACTTCTCAGTGTCTATGAGTCTATTGCTGTTTTGCTTTGTTTTTATATTCCACAAGTAAGTGAAATCAGGCACATGAGTCCTTTGTATATTTTGGATGTTAACCCCTTACTGGGTGAATAATTTACAAATATATTCTCCAATATTTAGGTTGCCTTTTTGTTCTGATAATAGTGTTCTTTGCTGTATAGAAGATTATTAGTTTGATGTAGCACCACTTGTTCACTTTTTGCTTCCCTCGACTGAGGAGATGTGTCCAGGAAAAAATTGCTCATGTTTATGTTCAAGAGATTTTTGCCTCTATTTTCATATAAGAGTTTTATGGTTTCATGTCTTACATTTAAGTCTTTAATTGATTTCACGTTTATGGTTGTGTATATAATTAGTAATCCAGTTCCATTCTCTTGCATGTATCAGTCCAATTTTACCAACAACAGTTATTGAAGAAGCTGTCTTTTCTCCATTGTGTATTCATGGCTCCTTTATCATATATTAATTGACCATATATGTGTGGGTTTATATCTGGGCTCTCTATTCTGTTCCACTGATCTGTGGATCTGGTCTTGTGCCATTACCACACTGTTTTGATTACTGTAGTTTTGCAGTATAGCTTGAAGTCAGGGAGCATGATACCCCAGCTTTGTTGTTCTTTCTCAGGATTAGTTTGGCTATTCAGGGTCTTTTGTGGTTCCATATGAATTTTAGGATTATTTGCTATAGTTCATTGAAAAATGCAATTGGTATTTTGGTTGTGATTTCACTGAATCTGTGAATTGCTTTTGGAAGGATGGCCATTTTGACATTAATTCTTCCTGCCCATGGGCATGGAATAGATTTCCAATTATTTGTGTCTTCTTTAATTTCTCTCATTAGTATCTTATAGTTTCAGAGTACAGGTATTTCACCCACTTGGATAAGTTTATTCCTCAGTAGTTTATTCTTTTTGATGCAGTTATAAATGGAATTGTTTTCCTGATTTCTCCTTCTTCTAATTGGTTGGTAGTACATAGGAATGCAACAGATTTCTTCTGTGTATTAGTTTTCTATCCTGCAACTTTGCTGAATCCAGCTATTAGTTCTAATAGATTTTTGGTGGAATATTTAGGGTTGTCTATATATAGTATGTCATTTTCAAATAGTGACAGTTTTACTTCTTCCTTACCAATTTGGATGCCTTTTATCTCTATCTTGTCTGATTCCCATGGCTAGGATGCCAGTACTATGTTGAATAAAAGTGGTGAGAGTGGACACATTGTCTTGTTCCTGATCTTAGAGCAAGTTTGAACTTTTCACTACCAAGTTTAATGTTAGCTGTGGGTTTGTTGTATATGGCCTTTATTATGTTGATATGTTCCCTCTATACCCATTTTGTTGACAGTTTTATTATGAATGGATGTTGTATTTTGTCAAACGCTTTTTCAGCATCTATTGACATTATCATAAGATTTTTATCCTTTTTTTGTTGATGTGGTATATCACATTGGTTGGTTTATAAATATTATTACTATCTTTGCATCCCTGGAATAAATCTCACTTGGTCGAGATGGATGATCCTTCGCGGTATTTTTAAATTTGGTTTGCTGATATTTTGTTGAGGATTTTTGTATCTTTGTTCATTAAGGACATTGGTCTCTAATTCTTTTTATTTTGCTATTATTAATATACAATTACATGAGAAACATTATGGTTACTAGACTCCCCGTATATTATCAAATCCCCACCACATACCCCCTTGTAGTCACAGTCCATCAGCATAGTAGGATGTTATAGAATCACTACTTGTCTTCTCTGTGTCACACTGGCTTCCCAGTATCCCCCCACCATACCCCACCCCCGCTACATTATGTGTGCTAATTGCAATAGCCCTTTTTACGCATTATACCTCCCTTCCCACCCCTCTTCCCTAGTCCCGTTCCCTTTGATAACTGTTAGTCCATTCTTGGGTTCTGTGAGTCTGCTGCTGTTTTGTTCCTTCAGTTTTTTCTTTGTTCCTATACTCCACAGATGAGTGAAAACATTTGATGCTTGTCTTTCTCTGCCTGGCTTATTTCACTGAGCATAATACCCTCTAGCTCCATCCATGTTGTTGCAAATGGTAGGATTTGTTTTCTTCTTATGGCTGAATAATATTCCATTGTGTATATATACCACATCTTCCTTATCCATTCATCTACTGATGGACACTTAGGTTGCTTCCAGGCTATTGTAAATAGTGATGCAATAAACATACAGGTGGATATGTCTTTTTCAAACTGGGCTGCTGCATTCTTAGGGTAAATTCCTAGGAGTGGAATTTCTGGGTCAAATGGTATTTCTATTTTGAGTTTTTTGAGGAACCTCCATACTGCTTTCCACAATGGTTGTACTAATTTACATTCCCACCAGCAGTGTAGGAAGGTTCCCCTTTCTCCACATCCTCACCATTTGTTGTTGTTTGTGTTTTGGATGTTGGCCATCCTCACTGGTGTGAGGTGATATCTCATTGTGGTTTTAATTTGCATTTCTCTGAAGACTAGTGATGTGGAGCATATTTTCATGTGACTGTCGACCATCTGAATTTCTTCTTTGGAGAAGTGTCTGTACAGCTCCTCTGCCCATATTTTAATTAGCTTCTTTGCTTTTTGTTTGCTGAGGTGTGTGAGCTCTTTATATAATTTGTCTGTCAACCCCTTATCGGATAGGTCATTTATGAATATATTCTCCCATACTGTAGGATGTCTTTTTGTTATACAGATGGTATCCTTTGCTGTACAGAAGCTTTTTAGTTTGATACAGTCCCACTTGTTCATTTTTGCTTTTGTTTCCCTTGCCCGGGGAGATATGCTCATGAAGAAGTTGCTCATGTTTATGTCCAAGAGATTTTTGCCTATATTTTTCTCTAAGAGTTTTAAGGTTTCAAGACTTACATTCAGGTCTTGGATCAATTTTGAGTTTACTTTTGTGTATGGGGTTAGACAGTAATCCAGTTTCATTCACTTACATGTAGCTGTCCAGTTTTTTTGACACCAGCTGTTGAAGAGGCAGTCATTTCCCCATGGTATATCCATGGCTTCTTTATCGTGTATTAATTGACCATATATGCTTGAGTTTCTATCTGAGCTCTCTATTCTGTTCCACTGGTGTACAGGTTTGTTCCTGTGCAAGTACCACATTGTCTTGATTACTGTAGCTTTGTAGAAGAGCTTGAAGTCAGGGAGCATAATTCCCCCCCGCTTTAGTCTTCCTTCTCAGGATTGCTTTGGCTATTCTGGGCCTTTTGTGGTTCCACATGAATTTTAGAAATATTTGCTCTAGTTCATTGAAGAATGCTGTAGGTATTTTGATAGGGATTGCATTGAATGTGTTGATTGCTTTAGGCAGGATGGCCATTTTGACAATATTAATTCTTCATAGCCAAGAGCATGGGATGAATTTCCATTTATTAGTGTCCTCTTTAATTTCTCTTAAGAGCGTCTTGTAGTTGTCAGGGTATAGGTCTTTCACTTCCTTGGTTAGGTTTATTCCTAGGTATTTTATTCTTTTGGATGCAATTGTGAATGGAATTGTTTTCCTGATTTCTCTTGCTGCTAGTTCATCATTAGTGTATAGGAATACAAAAGAGTTCTGTGTATTAATTTTGTATCCTGCAACTTTGCTGAATTCAGATACTAGATCTAGTAGTTTTGGAGTGGATTCTTTAGGGTTTTTTTTTATGTACAATATCATGTCATCTGCAAACAGGCACAGTTTGAGTTCTTCCTTGCCAATTTGGATGCCTCTTATTTCTTTTTGTTCTCTGATTGCCATGGCTAGGACCTCCAGAACTATGTTGAATAAAAGTGGGGAGAGTGGGCATCCTTGTCTTGTTCCCGATCTTAAAGGAAAAGCTTTCAGCTTCTCACTGTTAAGTATAATGTTGGCTGTGGGTTTGTCATATATGGCCTTTATTATGTGGAGGTACTTGCCCTCTATACCCATTTTGTTGAGAGTTTTTATCATGAATAAGTGATGAATTTTGTCAAATGCTTTTTCAGCATCTATGGAGATGATCATGTGGTTTTTGTCCTTTTTGTTGATGTGGTCGATGATGTTGATGGATTTTCGAATGTTGTACCATCCTTGCATCCCTGGGATGAATCCCACTTGATCATGATGGATGACCTTTTTGATATATTTTTGAATTCGGTTTGCTAATACTTTGTGGAGTATTTTTGCATCTATGTTCCTCAGGGATACTGGTCTGTAATTTTCTTTTTCTGTGGTGTCTTTGCCTGGTTTTGGTATTAGAGTGATGTTGGCCTCGTAGAATGAGTTTAGGAGTATACCCTTCTCTTCTATTTTTTGGAAAACTTTAAGGAGGATGGGTATTAACTCTTCACTAAATGTTTCATAAAATTCAGCAGTGAAACCATCTGGTCCAGAGGTTTTGTTCTTAGGTAGTTTTTTGATTACCAGTTCGATTTCTTTGCTGATAATTGGTCTATGCAGATTTTTTGTTTCTTCCTGGGTCAGCCTTGGAAGGTTGTATTTTTCTAGACAGCTGTCCATTTCTTCTAGGTTATCTAGTTTGTCACTATGTAATTTTTCATAGTATTCTCTCATAAGTCTTTGTATTTCTGTGGTGTCCATAGCGATTTTTCCTTTCTCATTTCTGATTCTGTTTATGTGTGTAGATTCTCTTTTTTTCTTGATAAGTCCGGCTAGGGGTTTATCTATTTTGTTTATTTTCTCAAAGAAGCAGCTCCTGCTTTCATTGATTCTCTCTATTGCTTTATTCTTCTCGATTTTATTTATTTCTGCTCTAATCTGTATTATGTCCCTCCTTCTACTGACTTTGGGCCTCATTTGTTCTTCCTTTTCTAGTTTCATTAATTGTGAGTTTAGATTGTTCATTTGGGATTGTTCTTCCTTCCTGAGTTAGGCCTCTATTGCAATATATTTCCCTCTTAGCACGGACGTTGCTGCATCCCACAGATTTTGTAGTGTTGAATTATTGTTGTCATTTGTCTCCATATATTGCTTGATCTCTGTTTTTATTTGGTCATTGATCCATTGATTATTTAGGAACATGTTATTAAGCCTCCATGTGTTTGTTTACTTTTTCATTTTCTTTGTGTAATTTATTTCTAGTTTCATACCTTTGTGATCTGAGAGGCTGGTTGGTACAATTTCAATCTTTTTGAAATTAGTGAGGTTCTTTTTGTGGCCTAATATATGATCAGTTCTTGAAAATGTTCCATGTGCACTTGAGAAGAATGTGTATCCTGTTGCTTTTGGATGGAGTGGTCTGTAGATGTCCGTTAGGTCCACCTGTTCCAATATGTTGTTCAGTGCCTCTGTCTGTTTACTTATTTTCTGTCTGTTTGATCTGTCCTTTGAAGTGAGTGGTGTGTTGAAGTCTCCTAAAATGAATGCATTGCATTCTATTTCCCCCTTTAATTCTGTTAGTATTTGTTTCATATATGTAGGTGTATAGATCCAGTGTTGGGTGTATAGATATTTATAATAGCTATATCCTCTTGTTGGACTGAACCTTTTATCATTATGTAATGTCCTTCTTTGACTCTTGTGACTTTCTTTGTTTTGAAGTCTATTTTTTTCTGATGAAAGTACTGCAACTCCTGTTTTTTTCTCACTATTAGTTGCATTAAATATCTTTTTCGATCCCTTCACTTTCAGTCTGTGTATGTCTTTGGGTTTGCATTGAGTGTCTTGTAGGCAGCATATAGATGGGTCTTGTTTTTTTATCCATTCAGTAACTCTATGTCTTTTGATTGGTGCATTCTGACCATTTACATTTAGGGTGGTTATTGATAGGTTCGTACTTACTGCCATTGCAGGCTTTAGATTCGTGGTTACCAAAGGTTCAAGGGCAATTCCCTTACTATCTAACAGTCTAATTTAACTTACTTCATATACTATTACAAAGACAACCTAAAGGTTCTTTTTTTTCCTCCTTTTTCTTCCTCCTTCATTATTTGTATGTTATGAATCATATTCTGTACTCTTTGTCTATCCCTTGGGTGACATCTTTTTAGCCTTAGGAACACTTCCATCTATAGGAGTCCCTCCAAAATGCACTGTAGAGGTGGTTTGTGGGAGGTAAATTCTCTCAGCTGTTGCTTATCTGAAAATTGTTTAATCCCACCTTCAAATTTAAATGATAACCTTGCCGGGTAGAGTATTCTTGGTTCATGGCCCTTCTGCTTCATTGCATTAAATATATCATGCACTCCATTCTGGCCTGTAAGGTTTCTGTTGAGAATTCTGATGGTAAACTGATGGGTTTTCCTTTGTATGTGATCTTTTTTCTCTCTCTAGCTGCTTTTAAAAGTCTGTCTTTATCTTTGATCTTTGCCATTTTAATTATTATATGTCTTGATGTTGTCTTCCTTGGGTCCCTTGTGTTGGGAGATCTGTGCATCTCCATGGCTTGAGAGACTATCTCCATCCCCAGATTGGAGAACTTTTCAGCAATTACCTCCTCAATGACACTTTGTATCCCTTTTTCACTCTCTTCTCCTTCTGGTACCCCTATAATGCGAATATTGTTGTGTTTGGATTGGTCACACAGTTCTCTCAATATTCTTTCATTCCTAGAGATCCTTTTTTCTTTCTGTGCCTCAGTTTCTTTGTATTCCTCTTCTCTAATTTCTATTCCACTTATTCTCTCTTCTACTACATCTAATCTGCTTTTAAATCCCTTCATTGTATGTTGCATTTCAGATAAGGAATTTCTTAATGATTGAGTCTCCAACTTAAATTCGTTCCTGAGTTTTTGAATATTTTTCTGTACCTCCAAAAGCATGTTTATAATTTTTATTTTGAACTCTCTTTCAGGAAGATTGGTGAGTTCGGTTTCATTTGGCCCTCTTTCTGGGGTTTGTGAGATTTTGGTCTGAACCATGTTTTTTTGTCATTTCAGATTTCTGTGTGGTGCCCACTAGTCTGCAGAAACTCCAGTCTCTGGAGCTGCTCATCCCCTAGAGTGAGGTTGGGGGTTGCAGGGGAGCAGAGCTTGTGGCTGGGGGAAGGAAGATCTGTTTCCTGATTCCCATCTGCTGTGCCTGTCTCCAGTGTCAGAGCCAGTGGGCCAAGCACACATGTGTAAACCTGTGCTTTGCATCTGTAGCTGTTGTAGGTGGGGCCTCCCTCTGGCTGGCCTGATGCCTGCGCAGTGACTGCCAGTTTGCGAGCAGGTGCCTGCAGGCCAGTAGGAAGGTTTGGCAGGTTTGTGTCACAGTGGGGTCCTTGGAGCTGAAAAGGCAGCCAGGGGGATGGAGCACCTGAAGCTCCCCAAAGTTCCCAACCTGCTGGCAGAGTGCATCCATGCAACCTTGTCCAGCTCTCCCTTCTCTTGCACAGCAAGCTCCGTGCAAGCCCCGCCATTTCAACAGCCTTCTGGCTGCTAGGAAGCCTCTCAGACTGCCTGCCTTTCCTCTGACACAGAGCTGCTGGTTGTGGATCCCCTCCTCCACAAACGGCCAGAATGTCAATTTCTCAAGCACTCCACCTGTCTGAGCTCCCCAAGATCCAGAGCACCACACAGTATAGGATTCTGCTCACAAAGCAGATATCCAGGGCTAGGTGTTCAGCAGTCCCAGTCTTCCACCCCCTCCCCTGATCCGTTTCTCTTCCTCCCGCCAGTGAGCTGGGGTGGGGGAAGGGCTTGGGTCCCGGCAGATTATGGCTTTCCTACGTTACCCTATTTCATGAGGTCTGCTCTGTTCATGAGGTCTGTTTGCAGTCTGGTTCAGCCTTCTTTCTTGTTGCTGTTTTAAGGTTAGTTGTATTAATTAACTGTATTTTTGTGTAATTTGTTGTTTTGGAAGGAGCTCTCTGTCTCACCTCTCCTGCTGCCATCTTGCAAGTCCTCTCTAATTTTTTTTTTGTGGTGTGTTTGTCTAGTTTTGTTATTAGAATGTTGGACTCATAGAATGAGCTTGGAAGTATTCCTTCTTTTTCTACTTTTTGGAATACTTTGAGGAAGGATGGATATTAGCTTTTTTTAAAATGTTTGTTAGCATTCAACTGTGAAGCCATCTGGTTCTTGACTTAGTTTGTTGGGAGTACTTTGATTATTGATTCAGTTTAATTATTTGTAATTTTTGTGTTCAGATTTTCTGCTTCTTCCTGGGTCAGTCTTGGAAGGTTGTACTTTTCTAGGAATTTGTCCATTTCTTCTAGGTTGTCCAATTTATTGGCATTTAATTTTTCATAGAATTTTTCTAATAATTCTTGTATTTCTCTGGTGTCAGGTGTGACTATTCCTTTTTTGTTTATTTGTGTCCTCTCTTTTTTCTTGATATGTCTGGATAGGGGTTTATTTTGTTTTTCTTCTCAAAGAAACAGCTCTTGGTTTCATTGATTTTTTTCTGTTGTTTTATTCTTCTCTATTTTATTTATTTCTCTGGTCTTTATTATGTCCCTCCTTCTACTAAATTTGGGTTTCATTTTTTTCTCCTTTTCTAGTTTCTTAGTTGTGAGTTTAGACTACTTGTGATTGTTCTTGCTTCTTGAAGGTAGGTCTGTATTGCTATGTACTTCCCTCTCAGAACTTCTTTTGCGGCATTCCACAAATTTTGATCTGTTGTATTTTTTTTTCATTTGTCTCCATGTGTTGTGCTGATTTGTACTTTTATTTGTTCATTAATCCACTGTTTATTTAGAAGCATGTTGTTCTCCATATTTTTGGGGTTTTTTTTGTTTGTTTTCTTTGTGTAATTTATTTCTAGTTTCATGCCATGTCGTCTGAGAAGTTGCTTGATAAAATTTCAATCTTTTTGAATTTGAGACTATTTTTGTGGCCTAGTATGTGATCTATTCTGTAGAAAGTTCATGTGCACTTGAGAAAAATGTATATCCTTATGCTTTGGTTTGGAATTTTCTGTATATATCTGTTCAGTCCATCTGATCTAATGTGTTGTTCAGTGCCTCAGTGTTCCTCATTTATTTTCTGTCTAGATGATCTGTCCATTGATGTAAGTGGGGTGTTAAAGTCTCCTAATATAATTGAGTTGCATTCTGTTTTTCTCTTTAGTTCTGTTAGTATTTATTTTACATATTTAGGTGCTCTTATGTTGGGTACATAGATATTTACAATTGTTATATCCTCTTGTTGGACTGATCTGTTTATCATTATGTAATGTCCCTCTTTGTCTTTTGTTATTTTCTTTGTTCTGAAGTCTATTTTCTCTGTTACAAGTACTAGTACTCCTGCCTTTCCCTCCCTTTTATTTGCATGAAATATCTTTTTTCTTCCTGCACCTTCTGTCTTTGTAGGTCTTTAGGTCTGAAATGAGTCTCTTGTGGGCACCGTATAATGGGTCTCGTTTCTTTATCCTTTCTGCTACCCTATGTCTTTTGACTGGTGCATCCATTCAATTTACATTAAAGGTAGCTATTGTTAGATACATACTTATTGCTATTTTATTAATCATTTTCATAGTTCCTTTCTATTCCTTTCTTCTTCTCTTATACTCTTGTTGTTTGATGGTTTTCTTTAGTGTTATGATTGGATTTTTTTTTAAATTTTTGTGTATCTATTATAGGGTTTAGGTCTGTGATTACCATAATGTTCATAGATAGTTCCTAAATACATAAAATACATCTATATTAAGTTAATGTTTGTTCTATTTCAAACACAATCTAAAAGTACTTTTCTATTTTTACTCCTCCACACTTTATGTGTTAGAGCTGCATTTTTGGTGTATCCCTTGACTGATTTTATGTATAGTTGATTTTAGTACTTTTATTTTCAACTTCATACTTGCTTGGTCATTAATTGGTCTACTACCTTTACTATGGGTTTATTTTCACTGGTGAAAAATATTTAGGCTTAAGAACATTTCTGTCTACAGAGGTCCCTTTAATATATCCTGTAAAGACACCTGAAGGTGAGTTCCTTCAGCTTCTGTTTATCTGGGAAACTTCAATCTCTCCTTCAATATTAAGTGACAACCTTGCTGAGAAGAGGATTCTTGGCTGAAGGTCCTTTTTTCAATACATTAAATATTTCATGCTACTTCCTCTGGTCTGTAGCATTTCTGCTGAGAAGTCTGCTGATAGCCTGATAGGATTTCCCTTATAATAAATTTTTTGCCTCTTTCTAGATGCTTTCAGTACCCTCTTTCTTTTTAATCTTTGTCACTTTAATTATTTTATGTCTTGGTGTTGCCTTCCTGGGTTCCTGTTGTTAGGGGCTCTCTGTGCTTCCCAAACCTCGGTGTCTATTCCCAGAGTGCGGAAGTTTTCTGTAATTATTTCTTCAAAGAGACTTTCTACTCGTTTGTTTCTCTCTTCTTCTGATACCCCTATTATGTGAATATTGCTTTGTTTGGAGCTGTCACACAGCTGTCAGCATCCTCTCTATTCTAGATTCTTTTTTCTCTCTGTTCTTCAGCGTCATTGTTTTCCTGTTCTCTAATTTCCATCTTATTGTCTCCTCTACTTGCAGTAATCTGTTATTCATTCCCTCCATAGTATTTTTCACTTCAGATACTGTATTCTTCAGCTCTCAGTGACTCTTTTCAACTATTCTTTCTCTTTGTTCAAATCTTCCGAGATCATCAATACTTCTCTGCAGATCAGTGAACATATCTATGACTGTTACTTTGGAACCTTTATCAAGAAGATTGGTGATCACTGCGTCATTTAGCCCTCTTTCTGGTGTCTTACCCTGTACTTCTGTTTGGAACATATTCCTTTGACTTCTCATTTTGATAGGGTTTATGTGTTTCTTCCTTTGTATTAGACAGTTCTGCTATTCCCCCTGGTCTAGAGAGTAACGGC
Source organism: Smutsia gigantea (assembly GCA_032199065.1). NCBI lineage: Eukaryota > Metazoa > Chordata > Mammalia > Pholidota > Manidae > Smutsia > Smutsia gigantea. The sequence goes on along the minus strand of JAVSCE010009435.1, from coordinate 17,538 downwards.
TTTATGAAGGTGTCCTGTGGTGCCCAGAAGCTCAAGACACTTTACTCACCAGTGCCTGTTCTCCTTTGCTGTGGAGCCCTAGTTGGTGTTGGTGGGCTGTGGGTGGGGCTGCCTTTCTGCTGTCTGCCAGCAGTGGCTGATGTCTCTCCCCTGTGGGTGACAGCTCACCTCAGAGGCCCTTTGGGGCCAAGCAGCAGCACCTGTGGGTGGGATCACTGTGGGTGGGGCCACCCTCTGCCTGTCCTGCAGTGATGGTGGTGGTAGTGATGCTGGGCTGATGGGGTGGGTGGGGCAGGTGTGCAGGTGAGCACATTGAGGGGCTGGGTTGCCAGCAGAGAAGGAGGAGTGTTTGAAGCTGGTTCCCACAAATGCCTCTCCAGTTGGTATGAGAAAGGGCAGAGAAACCTGGGAAAGCCTCCCTATGCCTGCCTGGCAGCAGAGCCTGGCCACTGCTGCACCTAGTGGGACATGTGGATAAGCAGACCCACGGTGAGGCACCTCAGAGCTGTGCTGGCAGTGAGGATGCAGCATTTGCGGTTCCTATGAGTGCCAGACTAGTTGGGCTAATGGAAGGGTGGGAAAGTGACAATCTGCCCTTTCTCCTATGGAGGTAGCTGTCCACCCCACAGCCCTCTTGCACCCTTCCTGCTATGGTAAATCTTTTGATGTGCTGCCTGTGTTTGGTTTCAGTGGGACCGCCAGAGTGTGCTTGTGCTCCACAAGTGGCAGGAGTCTTAGCCTCTCAGAATGCTCAAACTCTCCCTGGCATCCAGCACTGTTAATCACCGAAGCCTAATGCAATGTGAACTCATGTTTCTGAAGCATATCTCCAGGGCAGGTGTGCAGAGTTCCTAGCCGGGAGAATGTTCCTGAGCACTTATCCTCTCCTTGTTCTGCTCTTTTTCCCTCCCACTTGTGGGCTGGCATGGGGGAAGGGCTTGGGTCCTGATCAATCATGGCTCTGACTCTTTACCCTTCTCTATGTGGTCTTCTCTTCTTCACTGGTGTAGGGGGTCTGCTTTGCAGTTTTCACATCATTTTCAGGGTTAGTTTTATTTGCTGTAGTTGCTTCTTTGGTGTGTCTATGGGAGAAGGTTTCCACCTTGCCTTCCTCCTCTCCCATATTTTTTCCTATGCTTGGGAGTTTTTAAAGTACTGATTCAATTTCTTGTAATCAGTCTATTCAGATTTTCTATTTCTTTGTGATTCAGTATTGGAAGATTGAGTGTTTCTAGGAATTTATCCATTCCTTCTAGGTTTTGTGATTTTTGGTGAATAATGGTTCATATTAGCCTTTTATGAGCCTTTGTATTACTGTGGTGTCAGTTATAACTTGTCATCTTACATTTCTGGTTTTGTTTGTTTTATTCACTTATTTTATTATTTATTCTGACCACAACAGTAGTCAGAAAAGATGTTTAACATGATTTCAATTTTATTGAATTAACTGAGACTTGTTTTGTGGCCTACCATATGATCTAGCTGGGAGAATGTTCCACATGCACTTCAAAAGACTTTGTATTCTGTCATTTTTGAATGAAATATTCTGCATGTATCTATTAAGTTCCTCTGGTCTAATGTGTCATTCAAGGCCAATATTTCCTTATTGATCTTCTGTCTAATCTATCAATTGATATAAGTGGATTATTTCACTCCTTGAGCATACTTTTTAATATTCTAGGTGAAAAACAGGAAATATGCACGAAGCACTTCTGCTGCATATAGAACTATGATGATTATCTTGAGAAAAAGCACATGTGTGATTGTTTGAATTGTATGCTCAACTAGCCACTTTAAAATCAGAACCTCATCTTTACTTGAAAGAACATATGTAACTATGGTTATTATGACTTGAAAATATGGCAGGCATTTATTTGAAAATTATTCTAGTTAGCCTGCAATTTCTAGGAAAATAACTGATAGTATTTGTTGCCAAGAATAAAATTCAAACTTTCAGGCAAAAATGAGACTCTTAGAAAATTTTTATCCACTACTGGTTTCTTGACAGCTTCATCAAATAGAATTTCTGATAACATTGATGACCACATATTAGAAAATTATGCCTGGGTTACAGGGTCATTAAAGGTGTAAGATGGACCATCAGAGTTTAATGTAACAATATAAAATGTTCATTGATATATTTTCAGATTTCACATTATAACTTAACTCTAATAAACTATCTTGTTGAGTATTATATAAAAACACACTATTCTTAATTATCCAAAAATGTTATTAAAATGATCACTTTTACAATTACATATCTATATCAGCCTGGATTTTATTTATATATTTCAACTAAAACAACATATTGCACTAATAAAATGAGGAACAGATATGAAGATCCAGTTATTTTTTATTAAGTTATACATTAGAGAGATTTGAAAATGTAAAACAACAATCTTCTATTTTCCCATTTTGTTTTGTTTTAGAAAATGTAATTATTTTCTTAAACATATGTATGGTAATACATAATGAACTCACCCTCACTATTTAATAAATATTTTAAAAACATGTTTTAATCTCTAATAAGTAAATAGGATAGCTATATCCCACATAAACAAAAGTACCTGGTAACCTGAATAATTTTTAAGAGTGTAAAGGAATAATGAGATTATAAACTACTAGAACCTCTGTTCTAGGGAAAACTCTTACACTTAAGGTGCCTTTATATGATCATCAATAGAATACCTGTGGTAGAGTCACTATTAAGAATAACTAATAGTAATTCGTGAATAATTTTGTGGCTTGGGCAAATATTGAGTGAATGCTTGACATCAAAGTTCATTAAAGAAGGTTGCAAAGAGAGTGTTATAATGATATAAGAAACAGAGGAGAAAAGCTTTATGACATGTGATATCTAGGAAATCATTGCCAAATCCTATCAAAAACACAGGTAAGAAAAGTAAAAAGATATAAATTGGACTACACCAAAATTAAAACTGCACATCAAAAGGCACTATCAAACTAAAAAGGCAATGAGAAAATATATTTGCAAAGTATAAATCTGATAAGGGATTAGTATCTAGTATAAATAGAGAACTCGTAAAACTCAATAACAGAAAAACAACCAACCTGACTCAAAAAGAGGTACAGGACTTGAACAGATATTTTTCCAAAGAAGATACACAACGATAATATGGGTAAAAGCAGTCACCACATTGTTTCTTCATGTGAAACCTTCATAAGAAATAATACCTTAATAAAAAAAAGATGTTGTACATATACACAATGGAATATTATTCGGTCATAAGAAAGAAACAAATCCTACCATTTGCAACAACATGGATGGAGCTGGAGGATATTATGCTCAGTGAAATAAGCCAGGTGGAGAAAGACAAGTGCCAAATGATTTCCCTAATTTGTGGAGTATAACAATGAAGCAAAACTGAAGGAACAAAACAGCAGCAGATTCACAGAGTCCAAGAAGGGACTAGTGGTTACCAAAGGGGAGGGGTGTGGAAGGGTGGGTGGGGAGGACAGGAGAAGGGGATTGAGGGGTGTTATGTTTAGTATACATGGTGTGAGGGGTCATGGGGAAAACAGTGTAGCACAGGGAAGACAAACAGTGAATCTGTGGCATCTTATTACACTGATGGGCAGTGATTGCAATGGGGTGTGGGCGGGGACTTGATAATATGGGTAAATGTAGTAACCACATTGTTTTTTCATGTGAAACCTTCAGAAGAGTGTATATCAATAATATAATATCTTAATAAAAAAATGACAGTGAAATAAAAAAAAAGGAAGATACACAATGGCAAAAGGCACATGAAAAGAAGCTCAACATCACTGTTAGGGAAATGTAAATCAAAACTACAATGAGATATTATTTCCCACCCAGTAGTATGGCTACCATTAAAAAAAGAAACAAAGAAAAGAACAAGTGTTGGCAGGGAGAAATTGGGACCCTTGTCCATTATGTTGGTTAAATTTTATGATGTAAAATGGTGCAGCTGCTGTGCAAAATAGCAGGGTGATTCCTCAAAAATTAAAGCTAGAATTACCGTATGATCAAACATTTCCAGTTTTGGACATATACCCCCAAAAAGTGCAAGCAGGATTTCAAAGAGATATTTGTACACTCATTTTCATAGCATCATTATTCACTACAGCTAAAATGTGTAAGCAACCTGTGTGTCCATTGACAGATGAATAAAGAAACAAAATGTGATACATATATGTCACAGAATATTAATCAGTATTAAGAAGGAAGGAAATTCTGATGTTCTACAACATAGATGAACCTGGAGGATATTATGCTAAGTAAAATAAGACAGACACACAAAAAAATTACTCTATAATTCCACTTGTATGAGGCAACTAAAGTAGTCAGGTCTCATAGGATCAGAGTGGAAAGGTGATTCCCAACACCTGGGGGGAGGGTGGAAAGGGGAGTTATTGTTTTATTGGTAGAGCTTCAGTTTTATAAGATGAAAAGTTATGGGGATGGTAGGAGGTGATGGTTGCACATTATGCAATTATTGAATATCACTGAACGATACACTTAAATGGTTAAGATGGTAAATTTTATGTTATGTGTATTTTAATAAAATACACAATAAAAAAGAATTGGAAAAAGGAGATAAAGATACCAGAGAACTGTGTGTGCACACACTGAGAAGAGGCCATGTGGGGACATAGTGAGAAGGTAGCCACCTGTAAGCCAGAAAGAGAGTCCTCACCTGAAATCAAATCAGCTGGAACTTTGATTTTGGACTTGTAGCTTCTAGAACTATGAGAAAATAAGTTTTTGCTGCTTAAACCTGTGAGAGGTGAAATAAATGGTATGTCAAGAGTTCTTTTTCAGGCTTCTAAAACACACAGGCAATACTAGAGACCTGTTAGTGCTGCTTTGGGTCAAATTAAAAAGTGAACTGAAGTATATTGAAATCATTCAAATGCAAACTGCATAGAATCCTTGTAAGTTACTGATATCAAGGAGAAAAAGAAAGATATAAGCAAAGACATCACAGAAATTAGATCTAAATACTGGAACACCATCTGTCCAAGCATAGCCAAGCTGCTGCACAATGATCCTAAAAATACTGCCAAGAAAAAAACTGTATATGAATAAGGTTTATAGCTAAATCAACTCCTTGTCTTTGTAATTATTCTCTGTGCTAGTATTCTCAGAAAGATCTCTATGATACAGGCAATAATAACAGTTACATCTAAACCTTTCCACCCTCAATTCAACCTTAACTTCCTTTCACCATCCTTTTCTTCAAGGCTGTGGAAGTTGTTTGAGGTAGTGGTATTTAATAATTTGGATCATCCTTTTAATGTACTTATTAATGTCCTTATTCCATGCCTCCTCCTGTAGAGTAGGGCAAGAGAATTTGTTATTAGGGTTGAGAGTCAAATTACTAAGGTTCTTTATTAATACTTCTGAGATAGGTTAAGAGGCAGTTGAAGCTCCACGGGAATTTTCTTCACCAGGCATCTCTGGGGTCCAGGTTGGATTAAACTTTGGTGAGTCCATTGGCAGTCTAAACACAGCTTGAAGCTCCTCCTAGATATCTAGGTTGCAGCAGCAGATGATACTCAAGCCTCAAATTGCTACAAAGTAGCCTAGAAAGAAATATATAGCTCAGAATGAGCAAGAAACATCAAAACCCTCATCAAACCAAGGTGAAAGAAAACTCAAGGGTTTTTTTAATGGGGCCAGGAGGCCAATAAGGACATGGGCCTTATGCATATCCTCATCAGGTGGAACCATGAACTTTTGAACTGGGTCAAACCACAAATAGTATAAGGACTCTGCATGGACACCTGCAACTTGCAACAGTAATGGACTTTTGCTTAGTGATACCTAAGCAACCAATTCTGTTTAGCCAAGATTAATTTTCTGCCATTGATACCAATCAAAATTCTTTGTAAACACTATATATAAACATTCCATTTTGGTCTTTAAAATGCCCTGAAATTTTTTCCCTATTGGGACACAATTTGGGCTGCTACTTAGATCTGGCTTCCCAAATTGCAGTTATAAGACCCAAATAAATACTTTTATTTCAGTTATGCCTCTTTTCTTGGTCAAACATTTCTGGTGTCAAAGGTGGGATCTGAAGCAAAATAACACCTCAACTCCTTCAGATTCAAGCATGGTAATTGCTTAAGCCCTTTGTGCTCTGTAGTCTCCCTGATGGATCCAGATTTCTGTAATGAGTCTTCTTGGCTCTGAACCTCTCTCATTGGTTTTGTATTCTAAAACTACCAGCTAATAAAATGGACCTTTGTTAGCAAGGTAAGGAGTAAATAAATGTTTCCTACCTGGATTTACCCATCAAATAAGCTCACACTATCTTTATATTACAAAATTTATAAACAAAGGAAATAGCTTTTCTTGATGGCTAGCTGTTTAACAACTAATCTAAATTGTTAAAATAAATAAATACATGTGAATAAGACCACATTTTATACTGTTAAATTAAATAATGGATATTCACTAAATATCTAAATAATTTTCAAATAAGATAAACATTAAATGCTAAACATAAGCTTATCTACTTTTGGCTTTTTTAATTTTAAAAAGAGACAAAAAATTTGGATCTATTAATAACGTTTTATGTCACATTAAAAATTTTATGAGGAAGGATATGCTTCTAAAGTTATTGAAATGTATTTATAAGTTTACTAATTCACTATAGGCTGCTAATACATGACAGTTCACAATTGCTTGCCTCCTACTTCATTGGAAAGCAAATATTAAAAAAAGGTTAAAAAATTGGAAGAGCTAATACAAAATAAACCAAAGAAAAAAATGCCAGAACACTTAAAGTGATGAGTAAATTAACTCCACACAAATGTGTGCATTAATGCTGAAAGAATACAGACAAAACAGCAGACACCTCTTTGGAAGATGAGAAACAATGGAACTCCCATGAGAGTTTTCTCCCACTGTGGAAGGATTTACTGTAACTTCTTATTTTCAAACTATGGTCACACATTATTTGTAAATTATGATTAACACTTATTTAAATAGTATATATACACATACACATGGTCTCACTATCTATATAAATGGATAATATATATCTTCAGTTTTATCTATAATATAGAAATGGATTTATTACATGATAATTAATAAAAATACTTTCATAAAATGTAAAATACAATGCATGCATAACATACTGAAAATAATTGTGTCAACTTATTAAACTTTTATTTCGGTTACCTATATAGTTTTTTGTATATCAGTATGTACTGGTCCATAAAATATACCATATTTCATATTTATCTGACATGTTCAAAAGCCACTGGTCATATACCACAGTAAACTGAGTAGCAAAAGGGTTTGTGTGATAAGCTGTAAAGGCAATATAAGAACCACCACCCTTTCTGTCCTGTACACACATTGTGATAACTCTTCAAGGCCAAGTTGTAATTGGTCTTTGATAGGCTCCTATCTTGTTACCTTGTCTTTTCAGATTTGCAGCCAGGTAGAAATCTTTATTTTAAAGGCCTTTCCATGGTTCTTATAACTACTTGCAAGACTGGGAATTCTGGTGGCAACTTCCCAGATATTTATAGCTCTGCCATCAGTTTAAAAGTTGTCCCACTTTTCAATATTTAGTCTGCCTTCTCAACTTAGAACAATGCTATTCAACATTAATGTGGGGATCCTGTTGCCCCTGCCTATTCTTTCATTCCCAGGCTAAAAAAACAATGTCGGGATGAGCCTACAGACATGAGTGAATCTCATTATGTAATTGACAAAAAGTGTATCATTAATTTTAATCACATTATGTAGCAGGAGTTTGTATTTATTTATTGTAATACACAAGGAATTATGCTATCCTTTACAAGTCTGTAATCATTCTGTAACAACTGTCTTGCATAATTTCTTTCCCAAATAAGGTTTATATGTTTTTAAAATAAAAAAAATTTAAACGAATAAAGTTGAAATGTCCAACAAAAAATATTTTTAAACAAAAGTCCTAGAAATAATAAGGATGGAAAAAAGACTCTATATGAAAAGTAGGTAAGGAAAATATAGTATTTTTTTAGATAAAGAAAGGTATAAAAAACATGGATTTTTCTTTGTAAAGGAAAAAGGAAAGAAATTTTGTCCTGAAACAAAATAATGGAAAAAAAAAATAGATAAAACCTAAATAGGTACAGAAAGTTGTCGAAGGTTTATGGAAAAGAAATCTTGAGAAAGTAATTTTACATATGGACAAATTGGCTAAAAACTGAGTTGTTATTAGAAGAGTTTTAAAATTAAGACAATACCAATAATAAACTTAAGAGATACTTAAGTTTTAGTTTTACATATCTGTTAAAAGAACAAGGTTTTCTTGAGCTATTGCTCTGCTTTTGATAAGATATAAAAGGTTTTTCACCTTTTAAAGTAATCTACTTAGAAAGCAAAGATTTGTTTTATCAAAATAATTTCTTGTACTTCATCTTATCTTTATCAATAGATGTTTCATTATTCAAGTAAACCAAATCTTTTGGATATCACAAAAGCTAAGTTTTTCTTACAACTATATGACCCTTTGTAATTTACCTTTAAAATTTTTTATTCTCACTTCGGTCAAACAGATAAATATTGTTTCATAATGATTTAGATCTGATTTGGTCAAATGTCCAATATCTTTTGATATTTTTGAAAAATTTCCCAAAACCAAACTCTACATAGTTTTTTTTGACCTAAAAGTAACTTTGGGAACTTACAGAGGGCCCCTGTAACTTTTCAAAAAATTTTTTTCTTCTTCTTATAAAAAGGGAGATGTTCCACTATTTAGGATTATTTAATACATTAAATTACATGGAAAGTATTGTCAAATAAGAATACTAAACTTTCTTTATATAAGCATTTATTATAAAAGTTGTAAAAATTACATAAAATTCCTAAAATTCTGATATGTCCTTGTATAAGGTTATCAGTCATAATTATAGTTATCTTAAAGTGTTATGTGTCACAGAAATAATAAAATTTCCTTGTCAACTACATCATAGTGTCTCATCAGCTCTTTAACCATTGTTATTATAAGTCATGTCATATACTGTTTTAAGTATTTTATCTTCAAAGGCATTCATGAAAATGACTTTGACAAGTACTCTAAAATACAGGTTTTGATAAACTTAAGATCATAAAAGTCATCCTACAGTATGGGAGGATATATTTGTAAATGACTTATCCAATAAGGTGTTAGCATCCAAAATATATAAAGAACTCACATGCCTCAACACCCAAAAAGCAAATAACCCAATTAAAAAAATGGGTGGAGGATCTGAACAGACACTTCTCCAAAGAAGAAATTCAGATGGCCAACAAGCACATGAAAAGATGCTCCACATTGCTAATCATCAGGGAATCGTAAATTAAACCACAATGAGATATCACCTCACACCAGTAAGGATGGCCAACATCCAAAAGACAAGAAACAACAAATGCTGGCAAGGATGCAGAGAAAGGGGAACCCTCCTACACTGTTGGTGGGAATGTTAATTGGTCCAACCATTGTGGAAATCAATCAGAGGTTCCTCAAAAAACTAAAAATAGAAATATCATTTGACCCAGTAATTCCACCTAGATATTTACCTGAAGGAAAGAAGATCCCTGATTCAAAAAGACATACACACCCCTATGTTTATTGCAGCACTATTTACAATAGCCAAGATATGGAAGCAACCTGTGTTCAACAGTAGATGAATGGATAAAGAAGATGAGGTACATATACACAATGGAACAGTATTAGCCATAAGAAGAAAACAAATCCTACCATTTGCAACAACATGGATGGAGCTCGAGGGTATTATGCCCAGTGAAACAAGCCAGGCAGAGAGAGACAAATACCAAATGACTTCACTCATTTGTGGAATATAAAAACAAAATAAAACTTAAGGAACAAAACAGCAGCAGGCTCACAGATTCCAAAAAGGGACCAGTGGTTACCAACGGGAAGGAATTGGAGAGGGTAGGTGGGGAGGGAGGGAGAAGGGGATTAAGGGGCACTATAATTAACAATTACAATACAGGTAGGTCACAGGAAAGGCAGGCAGTACAGCAGGAAAAGACAAGTAATGACTCTATAACATCTTGCTACACTGATAGACAATGACTTCAATGGGGGATGGTGAGGACTTGATAACATGGGTGAATGTTGAAACCACAATGTTGTTCATGTGAAACCTTCATAAGATTGTATATCAATGATACTTAATAAAATTTAAGATCATAACACTGTACTTGGTAAAAATGTATAAGCTAATGAAAATGAATTGCTCTAATGTATTGTTTTCCAAATTTAAGGGATCCCTTTTTCCCTTTTTCTCCTCTTCTTTAAACTACCTATAATTTACAGCAATTTAGTAAAGTGTTACAACAAAGATAAAGCATTCACCTTTTTCTCCCTGTCTGATCTCTCCTGAATTCTAAAACTATTAATATTCTCTCATGACAATGCCTATATTTGCATAAATTCACAAGACTCTGTTCTTATAACAGGATGCCCAATGCACTTAGCCCCTGCTTCTTTGACTCACAGGCGGTAACAGGAGATATACCTAAGTATTAAAAAGGCCTAAATGCTTCCATAAAGAATAACAGTGCTTTGGTAGTGCACACCCAGGAGACAAAGACCTTAAACAAACCTTACTACAACCCAGGGACTTCATCTATTGGGAAAGACTTTTTCTGAAAGACTCCCTTCAACCCCATTGAAAAGACCCTATAAAGCTCTGTTAACTAACCCTTGTGCCATCAAATTCCACAGAATAGACCTTTAAGGTCACATGTCATGTTTATTTTTTATTTTATTTTTTTAATTATTCTAAACAAATTTTCATAAGCAGTAATTTATATTAGCACAATTATTTTTTGCAAACAGATACCACAAATGTTGTTTTAAAATACTTGAAATTAAGTTTCTGTATTAGAAAACATTTTCATTTTCCCTTAGCAGTTCTGTTTAGTTTAGTTTTTTTTCCATTATTGATTTTTTAAAAATTTTATGATATACACTCTTATGAAGGTTTCACATGAAAAACAATGTGGTTACTATATTCACCCGTATTATCAAGACCCCCCCATACCCCATTGAAGTCACTGTCCATAGTATAGTAAGATCACATGTCATGTTTAAAGAAAGCACCAACTGGTAATTTGAAACTAAAGATTTCCAGGAACTGAAATAGACAACAACTGGAGAAGATAGGTTTCTCAAGATGGGTAGACTAGGCCTGTATACCTTTTACTCACTGCTGCTTCTTAGTTTGTTCTGTTCCCTCTATTTCTCTTAGAGAGACAATGTTCTTATCCACATTTCTCAGCTTATTGAAAAAGGGGGAAGCCTGACTATTAGATCTGTCACCAGAAAGTGATCTGTTCATGATGTCAGAAACCACTTGGTCTTATTTGTAACTAATTTCTCTCTAGTCCCAAATGCCACTGCTAATTATACCTACAGACTATAGATGTTATCAGGTTAAATTGTTATGATTAGATGTTCCCATACTTGTTTCAACCTTTCTTCCACCATAATTTTACTAGCTCAACTAAAAACTTTGTGAAAAGAGTTGTCAGCAATAACTCCATTTTGTACTTTGAACTCCATCTTGTTGAAAATATGAAACTGTACTGACTTTGCTGATTTGCCAAAATAACTTATTGGCTGAGAAAAGGCTTTTTGAGGACTGTGCAAACTATACTTTCCCTAGTAGTGAATTAAATGTCCTTGATCCATCAGTGAGTTGTAATAGATAAATTTACCCTCCAATTTAAATTTTTGGCAAATGATTGATGTAAGGATTTTTTTTTTTTACTTCTTTAGATCTGCTCTATCACACTGACAAATTTATTGAGCCCCTTCAAAACTTAATGATTCAACATTCTTAATTTCCTAATCACCTAGATTGATATGCCTAATGTCCATAAAGTTTTTGAAATATTATTGCTAATTGTTCTTCTAATGCTCATCACCTTGTTAAGAAAGGTCTACTTTATTAACTGGTGGTTTGGAATCCAAAACCTCTACAACTCCTGAGATTATGGTCACTGAATGGTTAATTCTTCTGAACCTCCAGGTGGCTTAATAAAGTTCCCAGACAAGGACACTGCATTAGAACCATTTTTGACTGCCTTTCTGTTGCTCCTAATACAATGACTCGTTGAAATAACAATCAGAGATTAAAAATTCTCCCCGATGTGCAACGTGACTTTCTGGGACAGGCCCATACCACTGATGTGGGACTAAACAAATTTACAGTTGATCAGCAGTGCTTGCAGAGAAAGACCTTGAAACCTGATAAAAAGGGTTATACAGATGTCAAGTAAGATGCTCAGTATCATATGTCAATAGGGAATTTCAAGTTAAAACAATGAAATATCACTACACATCTACTACAACAGCCAAAATCCAAAATGCTGACAACACCAAATGTTGGTGAGAATGTAGAACAAGAAATTTCATTCAGTGCTGGATAGAATGTGAAATGGTACAGCCATTTTGGGATATTGTTTGGCAGTTTCTTAAACATTAAACATGCTCTTACTATTCAACCTAGCAATCATGCTCTTTGGTATTTATCCAAAGGAGTTGTAAATTTATGTTCACACAAAAATCTGCACTTAAATGTTTACATCAGTTTTATTTGTATTTGCCAAAACTTGGAAACAACTAAGATGTCCCTTAATAGGTGTATGGATAAATTAACTGTAGTACGCCCAGGCAATGGATTATTCATTGCTAAAAGAAATGAATTTTCAAACTATGAAAAGATATGGAAGGACTTTAAATATATATTGCTAAGTAAAGAAAGGTAATCTGAAAATGATACATATTGCATAATTTCAACTATATGGCATTCTGGAAAAGGCAAAAACTATGGAGATAGTAAAAATATGAGTGATTTCCAGGGCTTAAGGTGAAAGAAGAGATGAATAGGTGGAAGACAGCAGATTTTTAGGCCAGTGAAGCTATTCTGTATGATGCTATTTTGGAAGATACATGTCATTATACAATTGTTAAAAGTCAAAGAATGTACAACACCAGGAGTGAACCTCAATGTAAATTATGGACTCTGGGTGATAATGATAGTGTTAACTCTCCATATTCCCTAGGATTTAATGTTGTTGCTGCTTATTGCAGTTATTGTTTCTGAATTTTCTGACTTTTATATATAGTCTGTTCTTTGCTGTATGTGGCCCCTGAAATATGTTACATTAGCTTAGTGGTCATGAAATGATTGGGCAGAGGTTTCCTTAAATAGCTGGAATTAAAAAATGTTCCAGTCTTTGCAGAGACCTATGTGTATTTATTGTAGCATGCTTTCAACACTCACCAGGTGCTTTACAACTCTGCCTTAGCCTTCATTTCCTGCTTTCATAGAGCTTCAAAGTTAGAAGGTGAGAGTTTAGAGATTTATTGGGTCATTCCTGAGCATGCACACAGCCCTGAGTATGTGTTTGGTCTCCTGAGACTTTGTCAGATATTTGTAAGCCCTTACAGGACACTTATTCCCCAACCTCTCCTCCCAAGCTTTTTGATTAGCCTATTGTTTACCCCAGCTACTATCCCAGGCAGAAGAAACCTAAGATATTATATAGTAAATATATTCATCAAATGCCCTACAAGAAGGAGCTTTAGCACTAGGCTACTTTGGAGTTAGGCAAAATGAAGACAAGCCTTTGAGCCAGTATTTAGGGACCATAAGACAGGTTAAAACAAATAATTACAATTTTTTCCTCATGAATTGCATTTTGCTCCCTCTGGTACTGGGAGTATAAGCTGTATTTTCACATCTACCAATGACCTGAGGAGCAAGGGATGGGACTACAGTACATTAAAACACCACAAACCTCACTGTTCTTATTAAGAATCATCCATTTTTCTTGAATAAGTGTTTGCGAGGTTGCTGCAGGTCTTAGGCTAATATCCAGAGTTCCAAAAAAAGTTGATTCTGACAATTTTTGTCCATTTTTCCTTGCTTTTATGAGGGGTGGAATTTCAAGTTCTCTACTCTGATATTTTTCACTGATGATACCTCAGGTCATCTTTAACCTTGATAATAGCTAGTCTAGGACTAAACACACTGTAGGTAACTAATACTTATTTTAGATCTTTGTTGATATACTACTGACCAGAAAGTTCAGTTTTGTGGCCAGAACTCAGTTTAAGGAATTTCTGTGTTTTGACATCTTGAAGAATCTAAGTTATAGTGGCTGTGGTCCAAAAAGAGGCTGTGTAAGTGCTCTAGGCATGGGCAGAACCTGATAAGGTTTAGCTCTAATATGATCCTCAACTTTTCAGATTGTTAAATTCTGAATAGTTAACTCAAATTCTCAGAAATGATTCATGCTAACCAAACTCATAAGATACTAATTTATAAATCATAATATCAATTAATTATTCCATAATGTAAAGTACTTCTGGTAGGATAACCAATGTCAGTCCATTCTTTTTGGTCACTGTTTCCCAGTGTGTTAGTACCTTTGGAAGAGACCAAGTCAACAAATTTCTTGGTGAGCATAGTGTAGAATAATGCAGTTGGGTGTTCTTATAGAATATTTCTTTTAGACATGATACCAGGGAGAAGTTCCACTTCTCACACTGAGCCTCATGTGTAAAATCTCAATGACAGGACCTAAAAGTAGTGGTGTTAGGATTAAATGAAATCACACATGTGCACAAATCATGATTTCACTATAAACGACAAAAAACAATTCAATTTTAGCTTAGACAAAGAAAAACTTCACAGAATCCAAGGAAAGGTTGAGCAACCAAACTGTAGGAAGAATAGAAATGCTACACCTTCCTCACTGTCTTTGTTTGGCTTTACACTGTATGTTACCTCTGTTCCCTGCTACCTCAATGTGGTTTCCTCCATGTGATGGGGAGTATGGTCACTGATAACTCCCAGGCATTACATTTTATAATTTGATTGCCAGAGGTTACTTTTTAATTTTTTCTTTCTCAATTCTTGCTAAAAAATGGAAGGGCTCTGCTTGGGTTGTGTTCAACCCAAAGAAATCAGCTATGGCCAAAGGACTGGGAGCATGTAAAAATGTGGGAATTTTCCCACAGGAGCCATACAGTTTAAGCTGACAGAGGAACAGTGTGCTAAGTTGTATTATTGTCCCCTACTATTTGCTCCTTTCCACGTATGTGACTTGAAGTGTCCCTTTCCTTGTGAAAAAAGTATATATGCCCTCTCCATTAAGGTTGGGCTTAGCCACGAGAAATAGTAATGAATTTTAACTTTCCAACTCGCAGTAGAGAGTGAAAGGACATGAAGGACAGCACACTTGTAAAGAAGCTTTAGGAGGCATCATGATTTTTCTATCAGCAACTGACTTCTCCCCTTCACCCACCCTACTTCCATCCCCAAAGTGGGAATTGGCAGGGCTCACAGAGGAGCTGCTTCTTCAACCTGGAAACACAAATGAGACATACATGGTCTTCCCAAAGCCTGAAGCAGCACCGAGGCAACTTGTAGACTCCATGTAACATAAGCAAAAAAATAGTCCGTTTGCTTTGTAAGCCATTGAACTTTCAGAGTTGTTATGTAGCATAACCCAGTTAAAGTTGACTAGTATAAGCAGTTCCCAGAAAAGGAGAGGGGAGTTTCTGGCTTGTAAAACATTAAATTATTTAATGTATTTAATAGACTTCCCTGGAGAAATAGTAATGAATTCTAACTTTCCAACTCCCACTTTTAATAAGTAACAGAAGAATCCTCATTATGAAGATAAATTACATTGAGAAGAAAATTTGTTTATATTCCTTATGCTTATTTTTCTAATATACTATTGCCCTGATTGAACTTAGAAAACCATTCCTTAGAACAATTCATTCCTATAAAATGATCCATCTTATCTAGTATCTTACTTTCTTTTACTATCAATTTCATAGGATTCTCCCAGTGAGAGAGGCTTTGCTGCTCTCTCCCTATTCCGTGTTTTAGTTTGGACATTTCCTCCATCTACACACTTTCCCTGGAGAATTATAACCATTAACACAAATTCAACCTACCAACATGATTAAAACTTCCAAATTTTTTCTAGACCAGATATTGCCTGTGAGCTGTAGGAACACTTTCTCACCTGTGCACTGGAAATTTTCACTTGATATTCCACCGACATCTCAAATACAGCCACTTAACTGATCTTTATCTTCAAATCTGTTTTGTTTTGTTTTTGCCTGAACTGCCTATTCTGGTTAACAGCACCATCCTGTACCTAGTAGTTCATGCTAAAAGATTTGGCATCACCTTCACTTTCTCTCCTTTCCTTACATCCTTGTTACTCCTATTATGTAATTGATTCAAGTCCTATAGATTCTATTCTCAGCACATTTCCAATTTTTTCTTCTCCGGTTTTCCTGCTACTGCTTGCAGCTCAGTTCATCAGATATTTAATGACTTCTTTTTATTCTAGTTACTATTCTGAATGCCAGAGATAGAGAATGAACAAGGAATACTTCCTGAGGCTCAGGAACTCACTTTCTAGTCAGGAAGACACATATCATTTCACTTATATAATAGGGTAAATGCCAAGACAGAGTCATAGATAGGGGACTAAGAAATCAGAGAAAGAATGCTTCCGCTAAGCAAACAAATGAGAGAAGCTTTTCTGGGAGAATTTTGAACAAGAAAGGATGATATGGAGTAAGCACAACAAACTAAGATGGAAAATATTATAGGGAGAGAGAACTGCTTTAGTAAAGGAATGAATAGAGGGTGTGAAACAGGAAATGTTGAAGATAGAGACTGAGGGTAAGTGACACCAAACTAGCCTGGACTTAATAAGGATTTTATTTTTAATCTTATAGGACATTTCAAACTGGACTTGACAAAGCCCCTCAGTGTTCATTGACTGGGGGAGGGGAACAGAAGGCCAACTGCATTTTTTTCTCTCCTGGCTTTGGTTCTGAAACCTGCTTTAACTGCGGCAGCTCAGCTAACCTGCATCCCATCATTTGTAAATACTTCCATTATCAAAAGGTGTAGGGTGCTTATCAAAAGTATACAAATAAAGTGATTAGAGTGGCCATCTTGGCTTGGAAAGCATGAGGACTGAACAGTTTAAGAATGCTGGTCTGGAGACAAATCATGAGATGAGGCATTATTACTTCCTCTTGGCTTTTTATGATCTGGTACACACCTAATTAGGTCACAGGAATCTGCTGTGCACATTTGCTTCCATCAAGTACAAAGAACCTTCCAAGGGTTTGATACCACAACTTAAGATCCATCCTTTAAAGAGAAATGAGGAAAACAATTCCATTCACAATTGCATCAAAAAGAATAAAATACCTAGGATTAAACCTAACGAATGAAGTGAAAGACCTATACCCTGAAAACTAAAAGACAATCATGACAGAAATTAAAGAATATACCAATAAATGGAATGTATCCTGTGCTCATGGATAGGAAGAATTGATATTGTCAAGATTGCCATCCTGCCTAAAACAATCTACAAATTCAATGCAACCCATCAAAATACCAATGGCATTCTTCAACGAACTAGAGCAAATAGTTCTAAAATTCATATGGAACGACAAAAGACCCCAAATAGCCAAAGCAATCCTG